>JAXGGA010003306.1:0-104975 GCA_038373865.1 Uloborus plumipes | reverse complement strand
AAAAATTTACAAATTGGATAAAAAATGACCTTATTTTATTGTAATATATATCTATACTATAGTTGACCCGGCAAACGTTGTTTTGCCATATAAATAATTTCCTAGTATTTTCTAGTGTAGACAAAAAATAGCTTACTTATTGTAAGTATGTATGTATGTATGGTAGAATGTGTATATTGTATGTATGTAAGAATGTGGTATATGCGTGAAATAAGCATGGAGAGCTGTGAACGATGAGTGAATATAAAAATAACAAAAGGCAAACATTATTTTTAAGTTATTATAATTTATTCCTTAAAATTATATATCACTAATTAAACAATTACGACAGTAACACTATTAAACAATATCAATCTCTTAGCGTGAACAATATTTTTTGTTAGTCCATCTTTAGCTAACACAAACAAACTGGATGGTTTACCCACTCGAGAGCATGCCACGTATAATTGTCCGTGTGAAAAACATGGTGTTCTCAAATCTAAGCCACAAACAGACATCGTTTGACCTTGGGATTTGTTGATAGTCATTGCAAATGCCAATCTAATCGGAAACTGAATACGTTTGAATTGAATTGGCACATCTGTAGGTATAATAGGAATCCGTGGTATGAGTATATTTTCACCTCTGAACTTGCCATTTAAAATCCTGGCTTCGATCACGTTTTTCATTAATTTTTGAATGACTGATCGCGTACCGTTGCACAGCCGGGACGGGTTCAAATTACGAAGCAAGATGATTGGAGATCCAACCTTTATTTTTTAAAAATTTGTGTCACTTTAATGGTCGTTCATACCCCCCCCCCCTCTCGCAGTGAAAAAAAACTTTACACAGCAGATTTTGCCTAATAACTCAACACTCACGGTGTTTGATACATTTTATTTGTTTGTAATGATGTTTTTTGGTCACAACCAATATGAAAATAACAAAAAATAGTTACTTTAATTTTTAACATACATTTATCTTCTTCAGAATTTTTGACTTTTAATTTTACCTTGAATTTGACGTAAATGCAAGGTATAAAATACAGAATTTTATAAAGGTACAAAAATTAACATAATATAATTGATAGTGTATATAATTTTTAAAAAAATAATATAAGTGCCGCAAATCAAAAACCATGTATTGCCACAATCGATTCAAAGCCCCCAAAAATGGCGCAAACGTTCATAAGAAAATTCTACAGCATCGAAGGATCCCATTGCCAATTTTAACAAAGATCCGACCAAAACTGTCATTTTGTACTATAAAAAAATATGGGGTAGATCCCCATGAGGGGATGTACCTGCATAAGGACATTACAATCATTAAAATCATTCAAAAAAAAACCATGCAGCTGTTCGAAAAAATCCTTGCGGGCCTGGATTCGATCTCATTCCATCAGGAACTTCAACCTGACGCGCATAACCACTTGACCATCGGGTCGCTCATTGAAGTAAGGATTTACGATAACACATATTGTTTTAAATGACATGAAATGTTAGTTTTTCGATCATAACTTTTTTTCTGGTGAACAAATATCGTCATATGAGTACATGGTACCTAAGTTACACCATCTCCTACCGATTAAAAAAAAATCATCCAAATCGGTTCAGTAGATCAGATGTTATGTGCGAACAAAAAAAAATTTAGGGGTGGACTACCCCTAACATTTAGGGGGATGAAAAATAGATGTTGGCGGATTCTCATAGATACTGGATAAGCACAAAAAATTTCATCAAAATCGGTCAAGCCGTTTCGGAGGAGTAAGGCAACGAAAACTGTGACACGAGAATTTTATATATTAGACTAGTTGACCCGGCAAACGTTGTTTTGCCATATAAATAATTTCCTAGTAATTTCTAGTGTAGACAAAAAATAGCTTACTTATTGTAAGTATGTATGTATGTATGGTAGAATGTGTATATTGTATGTATGTAAGAATGTGGTATATGCGTAAAATAAACATGGAGCGCTGTGAACGATGAGGGAATATAAAAATAACAAAAGGCAAACATTATTTTTAAGTTATTATAATTTATTCCTTAAAATTATATATCATTAATTAAACAATTACGACAGTAACACTATTAAACAATATCAATCTCTTAATGCTATAGCGTGAACAATATTTTTTGTTAGTCCATCTTTAGCTAACACAAACAAACTGGATGGTTTACCCACTCGAGAGCATGCCACGTATAATTGTCCGTGTGAAAAACATGGTGTTCTCAAATCTAAGCCACAAACAGACATCGTTTGACCTTGGGATTTGTTGATAGTCATTGCAAATGCCAATCTAATCGCAAACTGAATACGTTTGAATTGAATTGGCACATCTGTAGGTATAATAGGAATCCGTGGTATGAGTATATTTTCACCTCTGAACTTGCCAGTTAAAACCCTGGCTTCGATCACGTTTTTCATTAATTTTTGAATGACTAATCGCTTACCGTTGCACAGCCGGGGGGTTCAAATTACGAAGCAAGATAATTGGAGATCCAACCTTTATTTTTTACAAATTTGTGTCACTTTAATGGTCGTTCATACCCCCCCCCCCTCTCGCAGTGAAAAAAAAATTTTACACAGCAGATTTTGCCTAATAACTCAACACTCATGGTGTTTGATACATTTTATTTGTTTGCAATGATGTTTTTTGGTCACAACCAATATGAAAATCACAAAAAATAGTTACTTTAATTTTTAACATATATTTATCTTCTTCAGAATTTTTGACTTTTAATTTTACCTTGAATTTGACGTAAATGCAAGGTATAAAATACAGAATTTTATAAAGGTACAAAAATTAACATAATATAATTGATAGTGTATATAATTTTAGAAAAAATAATATAAGTGCCGCAAATCAAAAACCATTTATTGCCACAATCGATTCAAAGCCCCCAAAAATGGCGCAAACGTCCATAAGAAAATTCTACAGCATCGAAGGACCCCATTGCCAATTTTAACAAAGATCCGACCAAAACTGTCATTTTGTACTATAAAAAAAATATGGGGTAGATCCCCATGAGGGGATGTACCTGTATAAGGACATTATAATCATTAAAATCATTCAAAAAAAAAACCATGCAGCTGTTCGAAAAAATCCTTGCGGGCCTGGATTCGATCTCATTCCATCAGGAACTTCAACCTGACGCGCATAACCATTTGACCATCGGGTCGCTCATTGAAGTAAGGATTTACGATAACACATATTGTTATAAATGACATGAAATGTTAGTTTTTCGATCATAACTTTTTTTCTAGTGAACAAATATCGTCATATGAGTACAATGTACCTAAGTTACACCATCTCCTATCGATTAAAAAAAAATCGTCCAAATCGGTTCAGTAGATCAGATGTTATGTGCGAACAAAAAAAAATTTAGGGGTGGACTACCCCTAACATTTAGGGGGATGAAAAATAGATGTTGGCCGATTCTCATAGATACTGGATAAGCACAAAAAATTTCATCAAAATCGGTCAAGCCGTTTCGGAGGAGTATGGCAACGAAAACTGTGACACGAGAATTTTATATATTAGATATATTTGCAGCAATTTTTGAAAAATTACTCTTAATGTTACTCACTTATTTGTTGCTAAATAAGTCGAATATTTCAGACTTTTTACTGCTCTGAGAATGCATCAAGTCAATAACTTGATTTTCTAGTTTGTAAAACAAATGAAAGTCAGCATTTGGCTTCATTTCCAAGAAACGTGTATTTATCTGAGTTGTAACTTCCTACATTTATTAGCATTTGCATATTCTATAAAATTCACTTTTCCTTTCAAAGTAAGATCTTTTCGTTTACAAGACATTGTAAAGAGACAAGCACAACCTAACAAAAATTGGAAAATGATTTCAGAACTGCAAGAGACCCCCGTTGCGATTCTCGGAAGAGTTTTTTCACAGCTTGATCGTCTCCCTCGATCCTTTCTACCCGTTGATTTTCATTTTTCTCTTATTCTTTTATCTCTCCTCTAGGTTAATAGAGGTGAAGCTTATTGGAGACTTATTTTTCATTCTCTGAATAAAGAAATGTAGCAGAATTGACAATATAGAAAGAGGACGATAAAAAGTATACAACAGTAGCGAAACATTCCCTCCAAATTCTAGGAAGCGCCATTTCCTGTCCCAACGAAGTGACAAAAAAAATTTTTGGAAGCCGTCTATATGCTTCACATTCATTATTGTTCTTTACAGGAGGAGAAATCTGAATGGAATCGGTTGGAAATGGGAAAATATCGACATCAGCTTGGATAAAAATATTCTTTTAACCGGGATTTCTTCAAAAAATGTATTACTTTAACCGGGAAATTTAATACAGAAATGATTTACTACGGTTCGGTACATTGAAAATGTATTACATTAAGCGGGATATTCTATTAACCGATGTTCCATTAAGCGGGTTCGACTGTACATGTATATTATTAAATAAATGCCCGTTATTCAGAGTGTAAGATATTCTGAGTAAACAATATGGAACAATCTATATAAAGGGACTGGGATTCAAAGAAATGCCTCCGCTTTTAGGGAGGCATTTCTTTGCCTCCCTTAAGTCCTTTGTCCCCCTTTGTCCGTTAAGGGAGGGTTTAAATATATTTTGTTTTGTCAAGCAATGAAAATACTTTTTAATTCGGGCAATTTCTTTATTATTGTTGAAAAATTTGATAACCAGGTGATGAAAATCGTTTTGTTACTCTCCTGGTACTTCTTGTCAAAAATTAGACCGTTTTCAGGGGTGTAACACACTTAAAGTGAGTTCCCTCTATTTTTCTATTAATAAGTTCCTAACAAAGAGTAAGTACAATTTTTTTAGATTTTTTAAGCATTTTTACTTTTATAGAATTTGTAATTGGAAAATGTCAGGTTTTTTGGAGAATTACCCATTACACACATCCTGATAACTACGGATATCAGGTGAGGGGAGGAGAGGGGCACCGAATTATTGTTTGTTTGTGACGAATTTTTCAGTCAGACCGGCCTTTTCACCAACCTACCTCTATAGACGGTGACACACACACCCCCTCCCCTGGCTGCAACTTTTGAAGAGAAAATGTAACGTTTCTTAGAAAATGTAGTTACGATCGTTTAAATGCTTTTCTAAACACAGTTCAAGTCAATCACTATTACACTCGTATTTCCTAATATACTACACAAAACTGGCGATTAAAGTTATAAATGTCAGCGTGACCATTTGGTTATAGTATTTGGAGACCTATTTAATAAAAACTGGTGACGCTACTGTTACGATACGACGTAGGCAAAATGTAGTCTTGCATTTCTTATTTTAAATTTAGTTTTCCGCATATTATATCGTCTCCATTTTAAAAGTTTCCTTTAAAAATCTAAAGCTCCTAGCAGGAATAAAGACTGCTTCGACAAAATCTCAACCTTCAAAAAACCGCAACTTGAACTGCAGGTTTGCTAGAAAAATAAAGGAGTATTTTCCAAAATAAATTAGTTTTTCTCGAAATTTGAGGTCGGAAGAATTAGTAATGAAGAAAATTACTACCTCTGCTTCCTTTCCAACTTCCAACAAACGCCCCATCCCCCACCTCCCGCTTTAAATGTTGGGTTTTAGTTTCTCTCTTCTCACCGCTCGAGACACATGCAAAGCATTCGCCATTATTTTTTTCAATTATTCTTACGTTTCAGCGTCCGGTGATCAACCACGGCGATCAACCCCTTCTGCGAAGAGATGTTTGATCAGTTCTGTTTCGTTTCAGAAATGGAAAAAACTGTTTCGAAGGTCTAGACGCTCATTGTTTTGTTAGTTTTGCATAGGAGCGTTCCGAACGTAAGTTTTTTGGGAAGAGAGAATTTTCGATTTGCCGAATGAAGCATCAAATTTTACCGAAGGATAAAATACGAGCATGCTCACATATCTGCATCTAATGAGAAGATACATAAGGCATCATTAAAGAAATTGCAATGCATAATTGCCATTAAAGAAATTGCTCTAACTCCTCCAGATTTGTCGAATGGTCAGATTAATTTACCGAATTAGGAACATTTTTGGGAGGGTCACTGGGAGTACGTGTTTTTTGAAACCGTGCAGTTCGAAACTCAAAAAAACTGGGATTATGAAAATAAAAATAAATAAATAAAATAATATTTTAAAAAGTAAGTTCATTTTTACCTTTGACCATAACTATTTTTTAAAGTACATGACATTAATTGAAAATACTGAGTTATTTATCAAAAGGATACCTATACACTTTTTCGACTTTATTTATTTATTTATTTATTTGCATTTTTTTATGCTGTTCACATGGCTTTAGTCAAACCCTCTAATCTCTCGAAGTCCGAACGGAACGAATCCATAGTTTATTAGAAGGAAAACTTTAGCTTTTCGGTCGAAAGATGATAAATCCATTCCTTAAAATACATCCCTTCCATTTCTTCAAGTCAATTCAAACAAACGGGAACATATCCTATGTGAATCTGATGAACAAAAAATGCTTTTTCAAACCAGCAACAATTTTTCCTTATATGATTTGTTCAAGATTGAAGAGGGCCACATCACCCATGAAACGCGGATAAAATATTGAACAAAGTTTTTGACTAAGAATTTCATGTTTTTTATTTATTTATTATGAGATAAACCATTTTTTTATGGGCGATTCTCTGTAAACTCGTCATTTTTCACACGAAATCTGTCCGGGCATGGTTTTTTGAAATGTTTGTATGATTATAATACTATTGCTTAAAAAATGAATCTATTACTTTGGTTTGAAAAAGGGCCAATTGAAGTTGGTGCTTATCTGATAAATCATGATAGGGGGTAAGTCCCCCGCCTAGTATAACTAGGCAGGGGACTGTGCCAGGTGACTGTGTTTTTGCTCTTTGTTGCGTAATATCTGCAAAATTATTGGAACATAATTAGTTACGAGACTACCTATAAATTTAGGCACAAATAGTGGACATAATAACTAATATGTTTTATAACTTAATTAATTGACATTAATAAAATCACTTCCCAGAGGATTGTTTTCGCAACGACCCTGATGCATACTTTCATTACAAATGTGGCTCTCAAACTAAGCAAAAAAGCGTTTCAACACCGTTCTCGGCGATTTCGGAAAATTCATACTGATTACTTCAAACTTCATGCCAAAAAGAATTTGCAAAAGTTATAGATTTTTCGTATTACAGCTTTGAATTCGTTGCAGGGGAGTGTTTGAAAAAACTCCGGACAGAATTTACATGACAATTTTAAGTTTTAGAAATACGTAATTATACCTTATTTCATAAGAAAAATATAGCTTCATTATTCTATTTTTAGATATTAATTGCCAAATATATGTAGAGTTAATAGGTTTTTTGAAATACTATCTTTAACAGTTAGACTGTGGGATTGGGACAGCCAGGGGACTGTGTTTTTGGCGCTTAGATAATTTCTAGAAAAAAAAAATAAATTGTTATCACTCCAAATACAATTGGGCCACGTGGTATTAATTCTTTACTTGTATTAAGAGAGATAATTACTTTGTTACACTTTATTATTTTTAAAATACTCAGTCCGGACAGCCAATTACCAGTTTACAGAGAATCGCCCTTATATAAGTATCCCGTATTTGGATCACCTCTTTAAAAAGCATCATTTTACCTTATTTTGTAATCATTCAGTTTTAGAACACTTAAAACTGGTACGGTATTCTGTTTTTTGAGCCCTAAGATCATCTTCATGAATACTTTTAAGAATTATTGGCACTAAAACTATTCATTTTGAGTAAACAGGTTAATCGGTAAGTACCCAAATGAAAGTGGTTTCCCGTATTTGGACCACTTCCTCTATTCTTAGAAATTGATCTAGACACTAAGATTACATTCATCAATAATATCACACAGACTTTGCAATTTAGCAACAAAAGAATAAGTTCTGATTCCTCAGACAAATCGAGAATGTTGTTAAGGGCGATTCTCTGTAAACTGGTAATTGGCTGTCTGGACTGAGCATTTTAAAAATAATAAAGTGTAATAAAGTAATTATTGCTCTTAATACAAGTAAAGCATTAATGCTTTGTGGCCCAATTGTATTTGGAGTGATAACAATTTAATTTTGTTTTCTAGAAATTATCTAAGCGCCAAAAACAGTCCCCTGGCTGTCCCAACCCCATAGTTAACTGTTAAAGATAGTATTTCAAAAAACCTATTAACACTACATACATTTGGCAATTAATATCTAAAAATAGAATAATGAAGCTATATTTTTCTTATGAAATAAGGTATAATTACGTATTTCTAAAACTTAAAATTGTCATGTAAATTCTGTCCGGAGTTTTTTCAAACAGTCCCCTGCAACAAATTCAAAGCTGTAATATGAAAAATCTATAACTTTTGCAAATTCTTTTTGGCATGAAGTTTAAAGTAATCAGTGTGAATTTGCCGAACTCGCCGAGAACGGTGTTGAAACGCTACTTTGTTTAGCTTGAGGGCTACATTTGTGATGAAAGTATGCATCAAGATCGTTGAGAAAACAGTCCTCTGGGAAGTGATTTTATTAATGTCAATTAGTTTAATTATGAAACATATTAGTTATTATGTCCACGATTTGTGCCTATATTGAAAGGTTGTCTCGTAACTAATTATGTTCCAATAGTTTTGCAGATATTGCGCAATAAAGAGCAAAAACACAGTCACCTGGCACAGTCCGCTGCCTAGTTATACCAGGCGGGGGACTGTCCCCCTATCATGATTTATCAGAAAAACACAAACTTCAATTGTCCCTCTTTCAAACCAAAGTAATAGATTCATTTTCTGAGCAATAGTATTATAATTATATGAGCATTTCAAAAAACCGTGCCCGGACAGAATTCGTGTGAAAAATGACGAGTTTACAGAGAATCGCCCTTAAACACAACAGTAGTATCTTCTAGGGATACACCGATTAATCGGTAGTACCGATTAACCGGCCATAATCAGCCACTTTGATGATTATTAATAATCGGTAAATTCCGGCCGATTAATCGGCGGAAAAAATATTTTTTAAAGTAAACCTTTACTAAGAAACTACGATGAATAATTTTATTAACAGTAATAATAATCCTCACAGAAATTATATTTTGAATAAAAATACACATAGATAATGTATCAACATTTTTCATGCGTCGATACTTTTCTCCTTTGCATAGTGTTTTTAAATAATCTTTAATTTTCACCAATAATAAAAGTTTTGAATTGCATTGCTACTAATAACTGAAAAATTTAAACCACAAGAACTTTAAAATTGGAGCGTTCACCCTACAGACTCCCCCCTCCTTTTTTTTTTTTTTTTGAATTTTATGTTTAGTTTACATAATTAGCAATGTGTTAATGCAATATTATTGACCGTAATATGAAAATTGGTTCAGAGAAATTTGTTAAAATTTTGAAATTATTTCAGGAAAATTAGAAAAATGGAAGAAAAAAATTAGCAACTATTTCAAAAATTGGAATTGTAAAAAAAAATAAATATGAAAACAGTAACGGTTTAGCCGTTGGGTAGTATTGAAAATACTCATTTTAATCATTAATCGGCTTAGCCGATTAATCGGCCGATTATTGACTACCGATTAATCGGTAATCGGTAATCGGCCAATTTGCTTATCGGTGCATCCCTAGTATCTTCACTATTTTTTTAAATATTTTTTTATTTATTTATTTATTTTTATTTATTTATTTATTTTTATTTATTTATTTATTTTTATTTATTTATTTATTTATTTATTTATTTTTATTTATTTATTTATTTATTTTTTTTCGAATTTTAAATTTTAACTTTAAAGAATACAATTCTGTAACTTCGAATTTTTAATACATATTACTATAAATGTTCACAATTTTTACCCACAAACAAATAAAACGAACTCACCTTCGCTGATTCGCAAAAGTTCCGACTTCGCGGTTCAAAACAATAACTATGATGGAATGAATGAATAAAGGCACAACTGTATTCACAAAAACATGACTTCACTCATAGTCTCAAGAAATGTCGTTTTATTAGTGGACTGTATATAATAATTCACACATAAATTAAATCAAAAGGACACACAAAAATTCTAGAAATACTCTTACACTACATTTTTTTTATTTTCAGAAGCCATCAGCTTCAACATACATGATGACTGCGTACTATGCGCTTTGCTTCCTGACAAACACAGGACGGATTTGGGGCACAGAGGGGATGAAATAGCATCCATGGGCAAGGCGGGATTCGAACCTGCGACCACTTGATTACGAGGAGAATACTCTACTTCTAGGCCCACGTGGCCCCCTTACACTACAATTCGTTCGTTTCGTTTCGGGGCTATATGCCCAGGTTTTTGATGAGGACTACAATCTAGTGTTTTGCCTCCATTACACATGATTTTTATTACATATATCTTGTACAGACAATGTATGAAAGAGTTGCATCACAAAGGAAGGAAAGTACATCCGGAGCGAGGGTGGGAGTCGAACCCACCGTCTCAGAGTTATCAGCTACACGACTTAGACCGCTCGGCCACTGAGACCCCTACACTACAATTGAAAGAATAACACAACACATTCACGGAATTCTTCCTCTTCTTCACTTTGAGGTTTTTGCTGCACTAGATTTTTTTTTCTTTTTCAGAAACCATCAGCTTCAACATACATGAGGACTGCGTGCTATGCGCTTTGCCTCCTGACAAACACAGGACAAAGAGAATGAAATAACATCCATGGGCAAGGCGGGATTCGAAACTGCGACCACTTGCTTACGAGGAGAGTACTCTACCTCTAGGCCCACGTGGCCCCCTGCTACACTAGTTTACAA
This sequence comes from Uloborus plumipes, assembly GCA_038373865.1. Taxonomy (NCBI): domain Eukaryota; kingdom Metazoa; phylum Arthropoda; class Arachnida; order Araneae; family Uloboridae; genus Uloborus; species Uloborus plumipes. Next base: position 94,217 of record JAXGGA010003306.1, on the reverse strand, counting down.
AATTAAATAGAACGAGATTCAAAAATAAATAATTTTAACTGTTGCCATTACAATTTAGAGAAATAACTGCACATTAAATAAAAATAAAAACACGGTGGAACAATTTTAACTAGGATAATTTTATAAATTCAGGGTAATTAGATTCAAATATAAAATAATAAAGCATGAAATGGAATTTGCAACTTCAGAGCTCGAATACGCTACCTTGCGGAAATTTACAAAACTGCCGATAAAGGTGAAACATTGATTTCCACGTGAGTGGCAGCGGTGGAATGTTTCGTTTTAGTTTCACTGTAAAGGGATATGACAGTCCTTCTGTGTGGGAAAGACATAAACGGCTGTACCATTCAAATCAAATCTAATTCATTAAGCTTAGAAGCAATTTATACGTTACGGCAAGTGTTTGTTTTACCTTTCATCGCCGCCATTAGACAGTGGTCGCAGCACACACTATTTAGTTTGTTGGTTTTGCGAATAGTGCCATTTTCATTGTTCTCGTTGTCTCCGCTACCAAACAAATACAAAGTATGAAGGCATTTGAAGAAAAATTAGCTTTCGACGCATGTGCTCCATTTTCGTGGAAAACAATTTTTTCGTTGTTTTTAAATTTATTTCCTTTTAATAAATGTAAAAATTGTATTCGTAAATGTAAGTGATTTTCTTCTATTTCAATCACTGATCCATTTACGCGTGCAACGTGATCTCACTTTTTAAACAAACTTGTTCAGCAATTTTAGAAATCTTTCGGTCTTTCCAATGTTTCTAAAAGTGTAGTCTCCCTTTCTCATTTTATTCCTTTTTTTATGTTGTAAAAATATCTTACATCCGGAACCCCCTTTTTTTATGTCATCAAATCATGTATGGCAAGGGTGTATCTATTCCAGAATCTCTTTTGAATAGCGTTATTATCTTTTAACCTGGGGATTCGGTGGCTCAAACGTAGATGTTTCGCCTCGAAAGCAAGAGGTCGCGGGTTCGGTTCCGCCGGTGCCCTGGGTGTTATTTCTTCCCTTTGTGTTGTAAATCTTTCTTGTGTTGTCTTATATATTAATAAAGAAGTTCAAACTCTCCTCCTGTAATAGCACCTATTCTTTGCGTGGTATTTCTTAAACTAGGCACACGACAACAACAGCAACGTTTATCAACCTCCATTTCAGTTTTTTTTTTTCCTTTCAGCAAGTTGGCTTTTCGTGAATAAATTTTATTACAATTTTAACTGAACGGATATTGGTTAAGTCAAATTATTTGCTAGTTATTATCGTGAAAACGCATTCTTTTCACACGTCACCATACATTTAATAATTATTTGTGCCATTATCTCACTTTTAATTTTTTATAGTTTTAATTCCACGATTTATTTTTTTAAAATGCTAGCATTATTCTTTATACCTTTAGTTTATTAAAAGAGAAATGATGCAAGTTCTTAAGATTTTACACGTATCTTACTTACTGATGTATTTTTTGCCGCATTTGTAGAGGAATGAAAAAATTAAGAAAGAAATGAATACCGGGCAACAAAAATGATTTTATACCAACTGCTATTAGATTTAATAGCTATCAATAAATTCAAAATAGCATGTTGTATATTCATATATATATTTTTAAAAATATTCCTCTTCATCTCCTCAATAGTAAAATATTCAGTTTCTTATTAACATACAACACTGTTAAAACAACAGGTTGCACAACTTGTTGTGTCCTCTTGACTCCCTATGGCAAATTGAAAGTGCTGTTTGGCTCCATGTGGCAACCCCAGGGTTGCCATAAAGTACCCATAGGGTGCCACATGGAGCCAAATGAAACCTTCGAAGCTTCCATAGAGAGTCAAGTGGCACCCTTCAGACAGTGCTACAACGTTTAACCCTTAAAGGTGCCTTGTGCAACCTATCGTTTCAACAGTGTAGTCAAAAGGCGAAGCCAGAAACGCGTGCTAAGTTCCCACATTTCGTCGCTTTGGAAGAATAACGCTGCAACTCAAAAAAGCCCATTTTTCAGGAGAGCAATTTTTAACTTTTCAGAAACTTCTATCGCGCTTGTGCTCAAAACTATTGCGACTATTTTAATGAAACTAGCATTAAAAAAACCGCATTTTAATCTCTTTTCTAATGTAATATGATTGACTTCAATGGCATTTTAACTAATGACGTAATTTTAAAAAGAGTGAAGGTAGTTTGAGTTACATCAGTGTTCTCCAAAAATTGCTCCCTAGCGGATATTTTTGACACTTTTGAGTTGTAACCTTGTTCATCATAAAGAGCAATTTTTTCTGAACAAAATGATATAAAAATGTCATTTTTCGATTTTTTTGACGATTTTGAAGCATTGTGACCCACTTTTTTGCAACTCAGACTGTATAGTGACAGACTTTTTTTCCCGGCTCACTGAGTATTTTCAGAGACAATGGTTACTTTACTCATTCATATCTTATTATTCTTCTGCTTACCTCTGGAAGGAGTGTGTTTAGCACCCCCCATGAGGGTCTCCCTTAGACCATTGAGATCTAAGGTGTCTTCGAGGTGTGTACCCACCCCCCCCCTCCCCCAGAGTTGTTGCTCCGGTAGAAAAGGTTTGTAAGCTGAAAAATAATCGTTTTAATGTAATACAAAACAAGTCATTAAAAATCCGTGACCCACCACAATTAATTTGGTGACACATTTGTGGGTGGCAACTTACAGTTTTACTACTGGTTTTAAACCGTAACTCTATAACTTTCCGCAAAGTCGAAAGTGTTCGCTTCATACACTAGGTGGCCAAAAGTATCCGGACACTTTCAAAAATTCACATTCTTACATATAGCTCGAGAAATAAGCAATCAATTGTTCTTTAACTTTAGTCATACAAAATATAGACTTCACCGAACATTTCCAAGTTGAAATTAAATTACCCTTGCATTTGGGGGACGACAAGAAGGGGGTTGAAAGAAAAACCGCTTTTTGACCATAACTCTTCGAAAATAGCTCGGAATAAGCTATCAATTTCAGTGATTAATTAGCATACTATGTATAATTACTGTACAAATTTTTATGAACGTACCACTCTTACTTCTGAAGATATGAAACATTTTTGAAAAAACGGCAATTTTATTTGAAGGGTTTTTGCTCATAACACGCAGAGTTTTTGATCAAACCTTATCACAACTTCAGGAAAGATGACAAAATACAAGAGAAAAAACATACTAAAGCGGTAAATAAAAATATTAAAAATTCGATGAGATATGAACGTTAAAAGGAAATAATTTTTCACGGCGCATGCGCGAACGACAGAAATTTATAACTACAAAAATATTGTAGCCTGATTTATACTGCATCTTATAAAAAAAGTTCCAGTTGAATATCATGAAAAATGAAAAAGATATCAGCGATCTAGTGAGCTGTATTTCATTCATTTCGCAGACAATACATAAATAGTGAGGGGTTGTCCACAAATAGTGTGGTGACAATCGATCATTTTTTTTCAATGTTAAATTGTATACAGTTTGAAAATTTATATTCGGCATAGAAGTCACATTTCGTCTGTTCGGCCAAAAAGACCTTATACGTACGTTTCCAAAAGTATCCGGACACCCTCTGAAACGTTGGTTTTGAAAGACGACGCAATAACCTTTAATTTAAAAATAGCTCTTTGTGGACAGACCCTCACTATTTATGTATTGTCTGCGAATGAATGAAATACAGCTCACTAGATCGCTGATATCTTTTTCATTTTTCATGATATTCAACTGGAACTTTTTTTATAAGATGCAGTATAAATCAGGCTACAATATTTTTGTAGTTATAAATTTCTGTCGTTCGCGCATGCGCCGTGAAAAATTATTTCCTTTTAACGTTCATATCTCATCGAATTTTTAATATTTTTATTTACCGCTTTAGTATGTTCTTTCTCTTGTATTTTGTCATCTTTCCTGAAGTTGTGATAAGGTTTGATCAAAAACTCTGCGTGTTATGAGCAAAAACCCTTCAAATAAAATTGCCGTTTTTTCAAAAATGTTTCATATCTTCAGAAGTAAGAGTGGTACGTTCATAAAAATTTGTACAGTAATTATACATAGTATGCTAATTAATTACTGAAATTGATAGCTTATTCCGAGCTATTTTTGAAGAGTTATGGTCAAAAAGCGGTTTTTCTTTCAACCCCCTTCTTGTCGTCCCCCAAATGCAAGGGTAATTTAATTTCAACTTGGAAATGTTCGGTGAAGCCTATATTTTGTATGACTAAAGTTAAAGAACAATTGATCACTTATTTCTCGAGCTATATGTAAAAATGTGAATTTTTGAAAGTGTCCGGATACTTTTGGCCACCTAGTGTATTGTTTTTAGGTTTTATTTCAGAATAGGCGCACACAAGAATTTTTTTCTTTGCTCTACACGCAAAACAAACCTCGTGATATCAAGACATGCTCAATAGGTTAAAGTTGACTTAACCCCTTTCGGCACAAAAGTTACTTGTGACTAAATTCTTTTCGGGGAGAAAAAAAAAAACACAGACAAACGTTACCCTCTGCGCTCAATACGGCTAAAAATTGTTTAGAACTTCTTTTCGTTTCTACAAATTCATTATTAGGCATCTGTTGCTATCTTTTCATCGAAAAGTCAATTATTGAAAATTTTGACTGAAAACCTTTTATACAGATGCTCTTCGAATGCAATGTGAAATATTGAGAAAATTTTCAAGTGTTGAAGAACTTATATTTTTCACTACGCAAGTTTAGTTTCGGTTTCAACCCCTAGACGAGTTTCAGACGGCCCCCCCCCCCCCCCAAATTGTCTCTCTGTCACTAGTTTTCACTTTTTTCAATGTTTTTTCGGTGGCACTTGTCCCCCCCCCCCCCCCACTCCCACTAGTTTCTGTGCAATAACAGGCGCATTTTTCAAATAATCAAAATAATTTAATTAAATCGATGGAGGTACGGATTAAAAATTGCACTATCGTAGAAATTGTGACGAAAGTTTACGTTTTCAAGATAATTTTGATTAGCAAAGTTATAGCAAGCCAATCGCCACAGCAAAGTAATTTTACTAAGAAAACTCTTTCAGATTTTTTTGTCCTTTTTTTGTTTAAAATCAAATATTCTTATTTCATCAGTAATAATTTCAACTGTAGTATCTGGCGTAGCTTAATATCAGAAAAGCTGGTTGCCTTTGCAACGCAACAGAGAAATTGCCGTTTTTTTTTTTTTTTCAACCACAGACCACACCAGAGGCGTATTTGGACTTGAGGCCGCCCTGGGCTTTTGAAACTACCCCCCCCCCCTCTTGAGGTGTTGAATTTCAGAGATGTAAAAAAAAACTTTTTTATTTACTTGACATAAAATGTATTTTCAAGGTAAACCGTGCAAAGCCCCGCCACACAGCTAGTTAAACATGAAATTGGTTGGTCGTTAACAACCAGCCAATTGGTAAAAATTCGTCTTTTGCGAATCTCAACTTTTACTAGTACAAATCTGCTCTTACATTACTATAAATCAACATGTTTAGTACTTAATTACATTAAGAACTTTCTTTCGAAATTTAAAAGTTTTTGAATGAATAATCTTCACATATTTGTTTCAAAAATAGTTTTAAAAATTTTAAAAACTTTTTTAAAGATTTAAATGAAAAAAAAATGTAAATTGACCTTATCAACAACTTGCAATTGGAATAAAGTAAACGAATAACGAAATAAATCAATAAATAAATAAACGATAAAATAATTTTAAAAAATGTGTAATGAATACAGTCGAACTCGTTTATAACGAGCTAAGAAAAACGAGAACTCGGATTTAACGAGAGAAACGAGAATATTTTGTTAGATCAATGTTAAGTCTATGGAACAGAATTCGTTTTTAACGAACAAGACCCGGTTTTAACGAACAACTTTTTCTGTCTCGCAGTCTTTTTTCTCATCTTTCTAGTCTTATTCCTGTCTTATCTTCTTTTATTTTTTTCCCCTGCAGTTCAATACTTTTGTATGAAAAATTCCACCAGCATTCCAGTGTTATTTAATAAAGTATTTAATTCAATTAATGGATGTAATTCTCGCGGCAGATCCACCCTGCTGTCTAAAAAAGAACAGTCTTCACTTTGCATGGAAAAAGTGCCCCCCCCCCCCATCATGCCGCCCTGGGCTATAGCCCATTAAGCCCATACGTAAATACGGCACTGGACGACACAGAGAGCAAAATTACATTATAATGGTCCGGAGCAATCTTATTTCTTTCTTAGATTCAACAAGTACATTTTTTTTAAATTATTTTCCTTTTTCCCCAGTTTCAAAAACGCCCTACCATGATTTTATTTTTATTTATTGATCTTTTTTTTCTAGAAAGCGATTGAATTCTTGCGCATCCTGTGTTCAGCTTCTGCTAGCGAGACGTGTGTTTGTTCGTTTGTTCTACCGCCCTATTATTACGGCAGCATAGCCGGCGGACTGTCTCCATGAGGAATGCTGTTGCCATATGGAAAATTTGAAATACAGTAAATCTCTCTAACGGAGCCCTTTGTTCCTTCAAATTTAGGTAGCTCAAAGGGGATGGCTGCTTTAAAAGGTTTACATTACAATTGCGAGATAATTTCTATAATGACTAATATAAGCAAGTCTTAACACATATTTTTTTTACTTAAAATGAAGCTTGATACTTTTCTAAAGAGAAAAAGGCATTTAATTTGATGTTTTATTACATTCAGTGGCGTAGGAACTTAGTAAAAACAGTGGGAGCCCGGAGGAGTGCAGGATCTTTACGCTTTCTGGGAGGGGTGGGGGGCAAGCAAGTCACATTTTTTCGCCTCTTAAACACAATCTCAACTGCTCAACTATAAAGTCATAAATGATCAAATAAACGTTTTTTGAGAGTAAGAGGAACTTAAAAATATTTCTAATATCTCTTTCGTTAGAAAGACGTAAAGTTCAAGTACACTTTACATATTTTTAATATAAACTTAGTTTTAGATGTAATATTTGCTCAGAAATAGGGAGTCTCAAACTTTTCGCTTGAAAAATTTTCTAAATGGTACCTACCCTTTACTCCCCGACGGGACTCGCATTAATTTAGTAGTGCTATATGGCTGGAATCATGATGAAGCTTTTAAGTAACTTGTACTTCGCTGAGAGGCCGAAAAATGGTACCTGCAATCGGACACAGTTTTCTTAGGGGCCCTAAGGTGTAGGGGACCTTAAACCTTACTGATTTTCAAAATTATCTGAATTAATTTAGGACATAAAGGATTAAAAAAATGACTTCAAACGATTTTAGCTGACTTCAGAAGGCAGAAAAAATTTGAAATAGAAGTCTAGTAAACAATGAGAAAAAGGGTGAAGGTACTGTCTGTTTGGCGTTTTGGGCGCCTGGCAAGGTCGGACGCTTCCATCTGAAAAAGGGGATCGCGGACTACTTCCTCGTTGCTTTTCCTCCCCATTTCGAGAAAGTCCAAAGAGACTTGGCGCGTGCGCAGATAAGGCGGAGGTCGCACGAAAAAATTCCAGACAGTATACACACAACTGTGTCTCTTCCCCCTTCTTTCTGTTCATAGTGGAATTTTCTAGATAAAATAGATCACAATTTTGAAAGCAGGCTGGAGGTCGAAAATGTGCAACAAAATACTGTAGTAAGGAAATTTTTCCGGGGAGCTGAGCTGGTCTTAAAAAAACAGGGGGAGCGCGGGCTCCCCCAGCTCCCCCTGTTCCTACGCCCCTGATTACATTGACGTCCCGTGACCTTAAATCGGAGCGCCCTGCTCTCAGTCGGCCCTGTAAATATCAACTGTAAATATCACTGTTGTTTCATGCTGGTAGGATTCGAAATCTCTCGAATTCAAGAGCCGTTCAAATTTCGTCTGTATTTTAACTCTCTCTCCAATTTACAGCTCCCTCATTGGCACATAAGTGTCATTGAGCTGCTTGAGATTTATAAAAGATCTTTGCGAGTGTTGCAGCTCATATTTTTACCAACAAATGAACAAACGTGAATAAAATTTTTTACTCCAAAAATTATTGCAATGCTTTAACTTGCAATAAGACCTCTAATAAGCTGATCTTGGGCAGAAAGGTTGAAGATTAGAAACAGGGAAGCCAACATATATTTTTTTTTTTTTTTTGAAAAATTTAAATGATGAACCGGCCGGGATTGTCTAGTTGTCAGAGCAGTCTGCCACGGATGGTGTGGTCCCGGGTTTGATTCCCGGCTTGAGCATGGATGTGCTTTCTCTCTCCTGTCCTTGTCCTTTCTTTGTGTGAATGTGTTGTTGTGAAAGGTTGCCTACCTTACAAACGGTACCTATGGCATGCGTGTAATGTAGTAATCGGACTTCACACCAAATTACGGTACAGTTGGAAACGTGAAGCAGCGCACCCCAAAATGGCCAGCCTGGTTGGCATACGACAAAAAAAAAAATGATGGACCCACTTGGTAGTAGTTTGGAGGGATTCGGTGGCCCCTGCTAGGGAGAATTTTAACATTAAGTCTATAGGGACAAAAAATCCGTGACATGTTAAAATGAACTTTAAAATGGGTGGCCGCTTAGTAGAGGTGGCCGCTCAAAGAGGTTTTACTGTATTAAGATGAGAGATTTTTTTCTTGTGTTCGAAAGAGCATTTTTAATGTGGAACAACAAACGTATCTGTATATAATAATCAGGCAGCTGTTTTATCACTATTCTTCGCAAAGGGGGTGAAAATCAAATAAAATAGCCAAATTCTGGAATTTTTGAAACAATTTCTTTTTTCTATTTGAATTTAAAACAAATATTTAGTAGTAGTAATAGCTAAATTATAAGGGCTGGAAGTGCTTAAACACAAAGTACAGACTAAATACAGCATACGAGAGAGCCACTGCCCCGGCAAACTGTCGCTCAACGTCCATCTGAACTGCAAGCTGCTTCACTCTATATACTAGACTAGCTGACCCGGCCACGCGTTGCTGTGGCTATGGTATGGGTTAAACTATAATGTTTCAATGGAAACGAAAAACTTCATTACCGTTATAGAGGTCAACTTTATATAAATATGAATTTAAGGTCAAAATATGAAAACAATCGAACAAAAATTTCCTAAGTTTGATAGAAACAAAAAATCAACAAAAAATGTTGCATTTTAGTACTTAGAAATATTATATTCAAGCTTGTAACAATTTAGTTAATTAAAAATTTGCTAATTGCTATTGCAACATTTTATTTTTTAATAATCTAGGTAGGGTAGATAATTAACCAATATTATTTGTCATTTTTTGAATTGTAAGCATTTTTAATTTCAGTTTAACTTAACACTAATCGGTGCACAATATTCTTTGTTAATCTGTCTCTTGCAAACAAAAATAGATTGGACGGTTTTCCCACACGGGAGCAAGCGACCTATAGTTGCCCATGGGGAAAAACATGGATTTTCTAAATCTAAACCGCAAATTGACATTATTTATCCTTGGCACTTATTAATAGACATGGCGAAAGCTAAACGAATGGGAACTGTAGCCTTTTGAAGGGTATTGAAGATTCTGACGGTGTCATTGGGATACGTGGCAACAAAACTACTTCATCTTTAAACTTGCCAGTCAAAAAGATTGCCTCAATAATGTTCCCGGTGATTTTTTTTTTTTTTGATAACTAAACGCGTACCATTGCATAATCTCGGTGGATTTAAATTACGTAGAAGAACTATGGGTGAACCAATTTTTTACCGCAGATTATGTGGTGGCATTCCGGGTATGTTTAAAGAATTTTAGCCAAGAATACAGAAAAGCTGGTAGCTAAATAGATAATTTGCAATAAAAAATATATTGCGGTTCTAAATTGAGATAAAAACTATTCTATCATTTAAGTTGGACCAAACTGAAACTGCGTGCAAAATTTGGTTAAAATCGATTCAGTAGCTGAGGAGTCCATTGGCCACAAACACAGGCACACGTAATTTTTATTAAGATGGATAAATTTAAACTATGTATTTTGATGCATATTCGATATGTGTTTAGTTTATTATGGGACATAAAATTTTACTTTTTGTTAATTTCAATTTGAACAAAAACAGTTTCTATTTTTTAAAAAAATGTCACATTTACAACCTCCGTATCTCCGTTCAAAATTTTGGGAATGACCTTTTTGTTTTGTTTTGTTTTAGTTTTAGACCAAATGTAAAAAAAATGAGGGGGTAAGAATAAAGAAAAAACAAAGTTGAGAAATAAGGACCACCCTAATACGTATATATATATATATATATATATATATATATATATATATATATATATAATATATATATATATATATATATATATATATATATATATATATGATATATATATATGTGTGTGTGTGTGATGATAATATTTCTGCTTGCAGATGAACGGAACTAAGTAAAAAATCTTATTATGTCTATATTTGGGTCAATTTGAATCTCTTGCGCTGTGGTGGGTCTCCATCAGTAGCGAAATTTGCGATGTTGTGAAATAAATCCACCACTGAACAGGTTAAGAACAATTATTAACCAATACTTGTTTGCTTTCCATCTCCAGGAAACAAATCTAATTCTTGTTCTTCTGTTCCCATTTCCTGACTCTTGAGGTAAATTTTGCGTCACATTAATCGAATTGGGAACTTTATTGAATGCAAACAATAGCTAATCAAAATCTGCTCCAAATTGTTATTTTTATTTTTCGAAAGATTTAAACAAAAGTGTTACAAAATTACAAATTACTGTTGTTAAAAAACTTATTTGTTCAGAACATAAGGAAGTCATCTAAGAAATCCTTTCTTCTCATGCAATAGCATGAGGTTAAATTAATTCATTGTTCAGTTTTGGACGTTTTAAAAAACAACATTTTAATTAAAACATTTCAATAAATGCACATAGAGGTAGTTTTTAAGGCAAATCGCTCTAGATTACCATGGTATTAGTCATATCAGTGAGTAATGTAAATGAAGAATATAATGCGTCAAGGATTTTGTTGACTTCGGGAGACTTTTTCGCTTCATTTTTGCTTTGAATTGTTCTTGAAGGAAATCGAATCTTGAATGAATATGACTCGGTAAAAGGACTACCCGTCATACATTTTCATACTCAAAATTTCGAATCATGCTCAAAATTTCACGAAAACGTCGGATATGATGTGTGCTTAATCCATTTACAATAAAAATTCTTTTACAGAATCACTACGTGGTAAATATAATTTAAAATTTACAAAATTTAGTTTAAGCATCATTTCTGACTGTTGAGTTGGTAATATTATTTTAGTAAGTTCTTTAATAGGATCCCTCCCAGGATTGAAGTATGGGTTTGAGCTTATTACTTATTGTCGAAGGGCAGCAGCTAAAAGTATACAAACCGCCGTTGAAAATTTATTAATTTCAAAACACTTGATTTGATTTGATTACACAGGCCAACAAAAAAAACCTTTTTGAAAACTTTTTTAATTTTAATAGCTGATCTTGATAGATTTTTATGTGCTGAATCCAAATCTGCTTGTAGTTTTTATGTATCACCCTTAGTTTCCAAGCAAAATGTATTTTATTATATAGTCTAATACCCATTTACAGTATATAGGGAAATCAATGAAACACTGTAGAATCGTAAAAATGGTTTGTATTTACAGTAAAATACTTGGAATAGTAATTTTATGTGATGATACAAGGTTCACTTGTCAACTGGAATTGCTTTATATTTTCTTTCCCTTTTTTCCTTGAAGCTTCTTGTGTAGCTTTTCCTGCGATGAATAGCTTGCTGAACTTCCCGGTGAAGTGACCAACAGTAATCCCCCATCATGTTGTAGCATGTGTTTCAGCAGTGCTGCCAACATCATCTTTGTTCATTAGACCTATTTTTTCATGTTATCTTAACTATGAAAAAGCTGTTAAATTCTAAAAATGTTTCTTTATTTCATGAATTTAACTATAAAATGTGAATAAATGGTGGGTGATACAACTTTTTAAGCATCATATTTGGATTCAGCAACCTAAACAACATAAGAATAAGGTATTTTCATTAAAAAAGTTTTTTCATCGTTGGCCTGTGTTATTAATGCACGCTTTGCAATATTCTATAACTTTTCAATGGAACTGCAAAACATAATTTTAAACGGTCACATAAGAGCTCGCTATGTAACTAATACCATGAGTGCCCGTAATGGGAGCAGGGGGGAGGCAAATCTCCCCCCCCCCTTAAAAATTAGCACTTCCTTGCTTTTAGTACTATTTTTTGGTCAAAAATATTAAACATTTCTTCTTCAGCCGTTAATGTTTAAGTTATTAAAAATATCAAATTTTAATAATTCTAATTTGCACTGAAATGGCTATCAATGGGAAAATATAATGCTAAACCAGGGGGGAAATATCTGAGCTCCCCTTCCTAATCAAATAACTATACACAGAAAAACAAAATTAGGAAAAATATTCAAGTCTCCTTTACATAAGGAGACTTGATTCAGGTTTGTTTGGCACTTGCTCCAGGAGGGAAGTGTCCTTAAAAGTATCTAAAATACAGGTTAAACATTTATTATTGCTACCTTTGTTATTTATTAGTTAAAATAGGAACTGTTTGTGTCAAATTGAAAAATGAAACAAAATAGAAACAAAAGCCACCATTAAAGTTATTATTTACCAAATAAAATCTACTCTACGATAAGAAATAACTGACATTACTAAAGAAACTAATGATTTATCTCTGGCCTTAATCAAGTGTTCAGTGAAAACTAAGCAATAAATAATAAAAAGATAAATTTAACGTAATATAAGTAACGAGCAAAATTAGTGTTTTAACGTCATGATTTGCAAATATATTTTAAAATTGGCACCAGTAATTAGCTGAAATCAGTGGTTCAGAAGAAAAAAAATCGACTTTTAATAACGATTTTGGAAAAGAAAAGCATTAAATAAGTTTAATAGTAGATTTATGCTTGCTTTTTTATAATGTGGTATCGTAACACGTCCTTCAAGTCGGCCTTTTTTTTTTTCGGCTTTCGATGGTACTAGGGTATTTATATTTACTTTAACTGTAGGCTATATTTTTAACGCAACGACATTTCTATTAAACAATAAGTAGAATAAAGAGCATAAATAGCATATACTCACGTCTGAAAAATTGTATAAAAGGACACTTAATTCGGGATCAAGTTTCCTTGATTTGAAAGGATCATATATCTCCTAGTATACTTTCCAAACATATTTCAAATTACAGCCAAAAAAAAAAAAACTACAAATTGACACAACAAAAAAAAAAAAAATGTAAGGGAACATGCAGATGACGACCATAACATAAAAAAATGCCAATATTAATATTTAGTCACCTTGAGATGATTTTTTATTAAAAAAAACTGTATGTTTAGCATATAATGATTTTAATATTTAATGACATATCGAGTTATTTTTTAACCTCCGACGCAGCAAGGAGGGGGTTATAGGTTTGACGTATTTTTATCTGTGTATCTGGTGCTTAAGCGGATGAACCGATTTTGAAAAAAAGACAATTGTTTAAAAGGAGAATTGATCGAGTCTAAACTTAGCCAGATCGCGTCGTCGGATAACATTAATTAACGAACATCTTAAGTTTAAAACCTTTAAAACGTTTTTCGCGATTTTTGAAGTAAAAACATACTTGAAAATTTGAAACAGTAGTACCAAAAGAAAGAGAAACCGTGGCTACTAAGCAATATTGCCAGTATTAAAATTGTTCGTTGGAGCAGTGTGGAGATTCGAGAGGGCGAACAAGTTTCCTAAATGATGAAGAATCCCCACTCTCCTGTAATTTCTACGAAATGTCTGATGTTTCTACATTTTGCAGCGCGTTTTCCAGGAAACACGAAATGAATAACATTTAAAAGTTATATATGTTTTTCAGCTTTGCTGAGGTTGCCAAAAAAAAAAACGATTATTGGCTTAAATGTGGTGCCGGGCCAAGACCCAACTATAGCTTTTGAGGATTATTGGCAGAAACTTTCAGAACAGCATTCTAAACAATTCACATGCAGAGGCGCATACTGATGTGAAAAGCTAAAAATATTGTCAGATGCACAGAAATTTATAAAGTGTTTTGAAAAGAAAATAAAAAAGTATTAAACAAAATATAACATGAGCAGATTTAGTTACGCTCATTGTAAATTTAATAAAAAAGGGTAAATATAGAGTTAACTTAATGTATATTGACACAACCAAAACCAACGATTACTTAAAATCTAGTAAGAAAGAGTATTTGGCCTATTCCATGAAAAAGCCGCAGTCTTGTCCCGCAAGTGACTCTCATGTATTTTATTAAAAAGTAGTGATTTTAAATGGTAATGAAAGAAACTTTGTTGGTTAAGAAATCACAAACTGGTGTGGGACTTTGTAAGTAAAAGTCTTTGTTTATTACCGTTTAAAATTACTACTTTTAAATGAAATATATAATAGTCTTGCTTAAAATTTTGTAATTATCATTTTAGGTATTATTTTAGATTTACTGATGTCCAGTGCAGTACTTATTTATTTTATATTAGCATGTTTTGATTTTAAATGTTGAATGTAATTTGGCAAGTGCTCGTGTTGTAAAGTGGATGGAGCAAAGTATAACAGCACATTTTGTTTACTTACGCATTCATTTATTAAGTCATGTACGTATTTCTTCATTTATTGTTTCATATACATTCTTTCACTTATTAATTCACGTATTTATTCATTTATTTACCCATTTTCACACTCATTCTCTATTTTATTCCCTCATTACTTTTCCTCCCATATTAATCAATTCATCATTTATTTATTTATTCATTCGTTTATTTACGAATTCAATTGATGAAAATTACTGTTAATCATCTAATAGAAAATTTTTCATTACAAACATATTGTATTTTTCACTTTGCCCCATGGTTTCTTGAGGTGAAAATTTTCCATCTTTTTTTGAAGGTACAAAATAACTGCCAAAATTGAAAAATAATACTTCAACGCAAGCTGTATTACAAAATTCATTAGTTCTTCTTGATGTACGATAATTTTTAAACAAATTTCCAATTTATTCATGCTGAAACATGTGAGTTATCTTAACTATTTCACTTTGCCCCACATTCCCCTACTTCCTTTTTCCGGAATTGTCTGTCTCTTTCTTAACTCTTTTATTTCTCTTTAACTTTTAGAAAATGGTTTTCATTAAGTCACCACCCATAAGCCAGGTGACATGCAATACACATCCGACTCGGTTATTCCATCCAAGGACTGCAGTTTTGTGCTTGTTGGCACTTGTCAGCCTGGAATAGGAAGTAACCGGGAATTAGTCAGAAATCCTCTTATAGATGCATCTATAAGAGGATTTCTGCTTCCTCCATTTCTGCCCTCCCCCATCAATATAATTAAAAAATAGTTCTCATGAGGTTCCTTTAAATGTTTTTAAAGAGCCCTGAAGCCAATTTATGTACTTTAAAGTAGAAATATTGCATACTGCTTACTAATTTACTGTGAATGTAAAACGTCTTTTTTAATATTTTAAGCCAATTAACTATTAAACATTATATTTCATAAATGGCGATAACAATAAACTGCAGCACTTAAAAACATAGTCATAATGATAAAAACAAGATGTTATTAAAACAGAATTATTACTTTTTTTTGACAAAAAAAAAATTAGTGAACGAACCACGATATTTTCCCTTAAATTTGAAACGCATGAAATTTATATAATCTTTGACTCCGATCGCCGACTGTAGTATTATTACCAAAACAATGCATAGTGTTTCTGTTCCAAATATGCTTTATGCATGTGTATGTGAGGGTGGCCGAAACAATTTTTTTTTCTATTTTTATTTCGATGATGAGTACTAAAGAAAAAGTGCCTTTAGGGGAGAAAAGTATACAAATTTTTTTTTTAACTTTTTGGTCAATTTCTTGATCTACCGCAATTGCGTTGAAGTTTGGAAAAAATGCAGTTTTTTGAGCTTTTTAGGAAATTATTTAAAAAAAAAATTGCACCTAACATCTAAAAAGGCATTATATGTGACAAACAATGTAGTTATTTATGATAAGTACGGCAAAAACAGCATTTTAACGTTTTGACAAAATTTAATAGAAAAAAAAAGGAAATCGCCAAATCTTCTAGGCATTTGTGGAAAAGGAAGGAATTATACCACAGACCTCAATTTTTTAATGGAATTTCTCTGCTCTAAATGGCACCTTTTCCAACTTACCCGTTATCGAAAATAGAAAAAGAATTTTTTTTTAATAATTTGCTAAAAATCTACAAAAAACTGCACTTTTTCCAAACTTCAACGCATTTGCGGCAGATCAAGAAATTCACCAAAAATTTCAAAATTTTTATGGACACTTTACTCATTCAATGACACCTTTTCCGCACTACCCATCATCGAAATTTCAAAAAAAAAAAAATGTCTTTTTAGTACCACCCTAATGTATATGTAATTTCAGATTTTTTTTTTTTTTTTTTAAACATATTGTCGGCACCGTACTAAAATAACGAATGTGAAAATCGCGTTTTTCCAAGTTCGATGGTTTCCCGTAGTACTAAAAAAGGGCTACCTACTGGTAAAATGATGAATCTCTAAGATGGTCGTAAGCCAATGTCATTTTTACGAATTCACAGCTTTGCCCGATTAAGTTATGCTATATTTACGAATATGATATTCAACAGTTTACACAGTTAAACAAATAAAAAAAATACTATATATTTTTAAACATTTATTGCCTTATCTTGTGTTCAATAATATTATTGACAACATAAAATATTGAAATTATTATGTAAAAACTAGGAAAATGGAAAAAAAAAATCTGCTTTTAGAAATAAATTACTTGGGCAGGGATTCAAGTGAAATTACAATCGCGACTGGAAATGAATTACATTAGAACGTTTCTTGATAAAAACATCGTGACGTCAGCGTGACGTTTGCATATGAAAAACGAGCTAGATAAAACGTCACAGCCTACTTGCGAATAAGAGGAGATCGCTGAGTGCTTGTGAGCTCTTATTGGCTCCACCCGTAGTGACGTCATGTCAATTTAAGTTGATGATAATGTAATTCACTTCCAGTAGCGATTGCAATTCGAAGCGATCGCAGTGCTGTTTCACTTGAATCCCTGCCTTGCTATTTCTACACTTGGAATTGTGGAATAGGAAAAAAAACTGTAGGTAAAATTGATAGTAGAAAAACAATCATCCTTATCATTAATGGGCTCAACCGATTAAACGGCCGATTATCAACAGCCGATTAATCGGTAATCGGCCAATTTGCTTATCGGTGCATCTCTAGTATCAACTAATGTCTAACAAACATTTACCTGATTTCGGACTAGCAAAGTGTCATACAAAATTTTTTGTTTTTGAAGGTTGTTTACTCTTGCTTCGGAAGTTCTAGCCCTCCTTTTTTTAAGCAACGAGCCGTCATCAATAGTTGACCTCATTCGTTCTCTCTTGACTGTATCGTCACTGGTTAACAGATCATTTAGTTCCCAAGTAGCACACTTCGTTTTTTAAAGGTTGTAAAATGGTTATTAACGTTGTAACAACCGCTTAAAAACGTTTATAAAACGTTTAAAGGTTATTTGTGCTACCTGGGTTGCATCATCCAAGTAATTTTCATTAATTGCGTTTTCTGTAACAGAAATTAATCGTTGAGTGACAGGGTAGTAATTTGTCGGTTTATTGTTAAAGAACACATTAAACTTTCTCAGACATTTTTCTTTTATGGAACTGTTTGTAATTCTATTTACGACACACCCTTTTAAGCATTAAGAATTGGTTCCATGAAAGCTTTTTGAGGAATTTTTAAATGTGGGAGCAAACTGTTGAAAGCATAGAACGTCTCTGAAATGGGGACATTAGGTCAACTTACTATAAACGTTTATCTTCTGAAAATTTTCTGCTTTACTTTTCGTGTAAATTTTACTGTTTTTGAACTCAATTTTTCCTTTTTGCTCTAGTTAAGCCTCAACTTTTAATGCTGCACAGTATTTATTAGTATATATGTTTTTGGTAATGGCATCATGTCTTATTTCCAAGAGTCGGTGCAGAGAAACCGTATGGCCATTGCTATTGACGCTGACGCTTCTTTCGGTATCGGACGTGTTCTTCGGAATTAATTGGTAAGTACGCTTAAATGGTACTTTAGCTTGCTTGAATTTTTAAATATGTATGTTCGCGTATTGATTAAAATCGCTATTTTCATTTTCGAAAATACTCTCTGCGTTGAATTCAGCTTTAAAAATGTACCTAACTCATAGCCTTCCTTTTGATCAAAATGGCTTCCCTCTGTTTCGCGCTTCAGCGGCAGAACAATATTTTGGTGTTTGATTGTCAAAAGTATTATCGTTATAAATGATACAAATTTTTGTAAACATAAATGTTTGTTCTGTTGACAGTTTATACTTAAGTTTTGAATTAGTGATTATGTAAACTGTCAACTGCTTTGAAGTATAAACTCCGAAGCTATCCTGTATTTAACGGTTTCGCAACCGGCTTACTGTCGAAATTCAAAAACTAAAGCTGATTTCATCCCTGAAGGTATTTTAAATTTGTCATTTTAAGATCATCTTGCATTCTAAGAGCGCTTTAACACATGTGTATCTATTTGTTTTTGGTTTCGGCGTTTTGTAGTTCTGCATGTGCGAATGAGTTAGTTTTGATTTTGAGCTTCGCTAACATATGAGTCATCTATTAGCAATTGTGTTTAATGTGCATACGTATGTGGCTAGATTGTTTTCCATCATTTCAATAATGTTCTTACAAAGATTAATTTATCTATTATTTATATTTTTATATATTTTTTTAATCAATTTCATAGTTGATGGTTTTATGAAGGCTTGATTTCAGTATTATGATGTAGTTAGTTCTTCAGCGGTTATGTATACGGTTTATCAGCTTTATGGCTCTTAATTTTTAGATCAGCTATTATTAAAAAGATTGAGCTTATGGAATCACTTAAAATGAAATAATTTGGTGTTTGCATAGGCACAGCAAAAGAAAAAAGGAATCTGCCCAGAAATGTGGTTTTTGATGTGACTGGTTTAACCAGTTTCTATCCTTTGAACTAGAGCATCCAAGAAGAGAAATATTTTTAAATCTCCTTCATGTCTATTTAATATTGCATCAGTCATTTGTAATTAAAATTAATGTCAAATTCAGCAGATTGAAGCATTTATCACCAATAATGAAAAAACTTTGTACTTTTTTTTTGACCCTCCATTTTTTTAAACCATTCATTAATAGAATGAAGACATAAACGATTAAGTCATTGAAAATATTTTCTCAATGACTCAAACATGTATTGATGGAAATTAATTTCTTATTTTAATATTGTTTACTCTACCCTACTTTGATTTATTTTAAAAGTTATGATA
This sequence comes from Uloborus plumipes, assembly GCA_038373865.1. Taxonomy (NCBI): domain Eukaryota; kingdom Metazoa; phylum Arthropoda; class Arachnida; order Araneae; family Uloboridae; genus Uloborus; species Uloborus plumipes. The sequence continues at coordinate 74,955 of JAXGGA010003306.1, read as the reverse complement.
ACTTTTATGAATTTTTGATGATCTGTAGTGTCATTTTCATGAGTACTATGATTTCGGAAAATAAGCGATGCCTCACTTGTGAGCAAAAAAACGATTTTCAAATTACCAATATCCCCTTCATAGCATTTGAGATAAAATACATAAATTCAGAAAGATGAAAAGCAAAATGTTTTAAACAGTTGAAAAAATAATCGTAAATGAGTCCAGTTTTCAATTTTGCGTATTGAAAAAGATTTTACTTTTGCAATCCGAAACTTTGAAACAGTTTAGCTTCTGCTATTGGTTTTTACGTTAATTGTTGCATGTATTCAGAATAAATATAAAAAAATTCCTATTTAATTTCTTATAGCATTTTTATATGCATTTACATAACATATTTCCAAATGATCAACTAAGCAAAGAAATGATTAATTCTATGTTTCCCGCACTTTTCATCTAGTTGAGATTTTAATGTAACTAAAAGTCATATTAACAAATAGGCAATATAAATTTTTGCTATAATGCTGGGTATTTATTTCTTTAGTGCTTAGTTAAAATGCTTTAACTGAAATTACAAAAAGGTGTTTTCAAGTTTCGTTCAGATATAAGTTTTGCAACTTTTATCAGGCCAATACTTCGAATCTTCTAGCTCTTAACATAGCTTCTTGGTCTAAATTATTAAATGCTTGCAATTCAAGCTAGTGTACATGTTAATAAAAGTTCATAATATCCATTAGGGCAATCGTTCAATGTTTTTACAGCTGCCATGTTGAAATTTTAGGTGATGATTCGTTAATCGGCAAAGTCTGGTTCATAGTTTAAGGTCTTAAATTATAAGTAATTATTGTTTTTTAAATTATTGAATCTTTTAAAATTCTGTTCTAATTTTTACTGTAAATATTGCTTTTAAGTTGTTTAACTTTAGATCCGGTGCATATAGCAGGAATTTTTTTCTTTCTATTTGATGAATGTTTCGACGAGTGCGGCACATGCTCCCTAAAATATGGTTTACGTAAGGTGATCATCAGGGCTCATATGCTTCTGACTTTTGCTATTATCTCCTTACAAACTCCTTATTTTTTATTCTTTTAAGACATGACCTTAAATATTTTCTTCTAAAACTATTCCGAGGGGTTATTAAGTTTGTTTATTACTATTGTAATTCCGTTTTTTTCCCTTGTGCTCTTATGCGAGGATATTTTTTCGCTGTGCTTTTCTCTTCCCACATCCCAAATTTCTTTCCTTACTCCAAATTTCTGACGATTATGACGATAATTATTGATGATCAGTCCTGCCGACTCTCCCACTTTGTTATTCCATTCTCCCGATTGTACATTTGAGTATTGATTTCTCCCGTTTTTTATTCCACTTTTGCATTTTCTTTTTTTTTTTCCCAAAATTGAGTAATACTTCAATACAATTCATCTTACTGTGAATAACTATATTTTACAATCATGAAAAAGAAACTTATTCACAGCCCCAATTTGATATAATATAATGGCTATCAGTACTGATCTGTATGCAATGATCCCAAAGCTGCGTCAATGTGCACCAAGATGTTCCATTATCGGAATTGTCGTTTTATTACGAATTTATTACTGAAATCTTCGGCTGAAATGACAATATTTTTATTTCTGTTTTATTCTCAATGTTTTAAAATCGAGAAATTACGGGAATGAAGTGTTAGGGTATATGTGTGCAATCTTTTTGCATCCATTATAGAATTTGAGAGTTTAGATTTCAGATAATTTCTTTCTGTTCTACAATGCAATAATTCATAATTTTGCATGCTATTTTTCATCCACACATTTTTTCTTTTTTGAAACGTTTGGTCTTTGAAAAATTTGGCAAGATTTGAAAACTAGCGATTTGTTTAAGTTCTCTTTAGCTGAAACAATCATTTTGATTTAGTTGTCATTCTTAACATTTACTCAGTGGGATAATCATGCAGTTTTAGCAGACTAAAAAATAATAAAAATGAAATGAAAAAAAAAATCATATAATTAGAAGGATGGTGAAAACAAATTTTGCTTTTAAGCTATTGCATATTTGACCTCTAAATAGTCTTTTAGACCTCGGCAATTATGATGCTAAACAGTTAACACATAAAGCATAAGTAATTTGTTTTAAGACTTGGCTAAGCATGGTCATAATTTTTTGAACATTTTACTTAAGTATAATATATGTATACTTGTTTAAAAATGTATCTATTTTATAAAATGAGCAATCATTTAAATTTCTTTAATAGGCATTTCGAAGGTAATTCCATAAATGTACATTTTAATTCTTGACATGCTATTTTCTGTTTTTATAATTAATGTATATTTTTTTTTTTAAATGAAATTGTACTAACAACAATGAACTGTCAACGCCGAATCTTGCTAGCAAGCAAGCCATCTTTTTCAGGTCTATTTTTCCCCCCTAAACTTTTGCGGAGGGTCAAAGAGTAGATTTTTTTGAAAAACAAAAGACACCTACGTAAGCCCTTTTCTATACATACTTGATGAATTTTTAAAGAACTACCCTGAAATGGTAAAGAATTAATATATGATGTTACATTAGTCTACTTTAATCTGGAAATACTAGAAATAACATTTTTGTCCCTTTTTCTCCCTTGAAGCTTTGGCCAGATCTTCTATGTTTTCTTTTCATAATGTTGGCAGGTCTGTAGTATTCATCGTGTAGACATCGTAGTATTCGTCGCTTAACCCTTTGAAGCAGAAATGGGACACCGGTGTCCCACAGAACGAAACACCAATTTCCCATGAATTTTCCACCTTCTATGCTTAAAGGGACACCGTTGTCTTAAGCTGTACTACACATACCGAGGAAATTATTAACGTGCTAAATATAGTATTTTCTCTTTATTTTGACGTTAATTAATGTAGAATAATTAACAAAGTATGATAAAAACGTTGATAAAAATTCTGCGTCAAAAGGTTAAATGACTTTGTTTTTGTCTTATTACAGTCTTATATTGTTGCTTTTATATTTTTAACACCTTTATTTTGTATGTATCTTTGCATCCGTTTTAAGGATCGAATTTTAATGTGTACTTTGGTTTTTAAGGGGCAAATAAGTAAAATGTTTTAATTTTTACTAAAATCATAAATTAAAAATTTTCAAGCAAAATTCTGTTCTTTGTGAGAGTCTAACAGTTCAATTTAAATCACTGATTTAATTTAAATTTTGTTTGAATTACACTGATTGCTATTGGGACATTCCATATAAAATCAACAAATTTTCAGAAAAGTTCATGCCTCACCACTTTTGATTTTGATCATATTTGATATGTGATATGCACCAATATTCTGTACCTCCAAACTTTTTTTTTTCTCAATTTTTTTTTTCTCTAGATATAGCCAATTTTTTGCTCCGCCGATGAGTAAAATTTGGCATTTTTGATTTTTTTTTTTCTAAAAGCTCTGGTAAATTTATTTAAAATGGCTGAAAGATCAAACATGGCTTATTTTAAAGCTGAAAGAATGAACTTCTATTTGTGCAAAGCAAAAAACGATTTAAGTTAAGCCTAAATCGAAATTTTTCGGGGTCAATTCGAGGCTCAAAAGGTGCCGTTTTCGTGATTTCAAGCACGAAAAAATTCATTTAGGACTGACAGTGGGGCTCTAATTTTTTTTTCTCTTGTACTCAGCTATTGATACTAGAAGCACAGAAAAATATGAGATAATACCGGTAATCCTTCATTATGAAAAAAATGCTTGAACTTGAGAAAAAATGAAAAATGGCCTTTTTCACTCCCCAAAAACGGTCTGTGGAACAGGTAGGAAAAATTTGCAAATGCATGAAGTAAAAAGGTGTTACATTGCCCTTTAAAACGAAACAAAAACTTTTGTTATTCCAAGGCATTAAAGAGATATGAGCCTTCAAAATAATACAATAATAACTCTTGCAAACAACTCAAAACAGGTTAAGTAGACTGGATTATTACCTAATAAAATTCAGCTTAACCCAATTTTATTGAAATATATTTGCAAAATATTATTTTACACAACAAATAGCACCTAGTTATAGATACTAGAAGCACAGAAAAAAATGAGATGACATCGGTAGACCTTCATTATGAAAAAAATGCTTAAACTTGAGAAAAGATGAAAAATGGCCTTTTTCGCTCCAATAAAACGGTCTGTGGAACAGGCAGGGTTGTCAAAGATTTTCCCACCCCCGGTAAATACCATGGTAAAAACCGGTATTTACCGTCCTGGGAAATACTATGTTTTTCCCACATGGGAAAAACTGATTATTTAAAACATAAATTCAAAACAATCTTTAAAAATGTCAAAATTGAGTTCTAAGTAAATAGCTTGAAAGATTTTTTTTTTTTTTTTTTTTTGTTAAAAAAAAGATATACAAAATCTAACAATGGAGTAAATTTATTTGAATATTTACATACCACACAGAGTCCCAAATATTTACCAATCGTATTCGTAGTTTTCAACTCTCCCTTACACATTGGATTTTAGTATCATGTAACAAAATACTAATTTACAATCATTTTTACTGGCTTTTTGTAAAACCAGTCTATTTCTAATCTTGTTTTGGATGAAAGAAAAATTAAAAAAAAAATACGCTCAAGAGATGCTGATGATGCAGGACATCCCTGAAGATGTTCCATTAATTGGAGAAATTCTGCATCTATTCCGGTTTTACTTAAATTCCTCAACCAAAGTGCACAATCAGATTCCTCCAGATCTTGTGATAACTTTTAACCTTTATATTTCGGATTCATCAGGTGTGCCAAAAAATGGACGACAGGGGTCGTTGCTTTATCAAAGCTTAATTTCATTTTGCTGAAATGTGGAATGAGCTCTTTACATTTTGTAAATATTACCTCTTACACTAGGGGTGCACAACCTGCGGCCCGCCGTGTAGCAATGTGCGGCCCGTGAGTGCATTTAATTTTTTCTGTTGAAATAAGACAAAAATAATTTTATTTTGAAAAAAAAAAAAAATCAGAAAGTTTTTTTTTTTAACTCAGAGAGAAAGATGAAGTATAAGGTTTTCCTGGTGGGATTTTTAACTACACACACCGATTAAAACACTCCAAAATTCGTTTGAAGAAAGATTTCAGGACTTTGTTGGAAAAAAAGAGTGGACCTGAAAATTTCAATTTTCAATTACTAACCAGTGGACAGCAGACCCTTATAGCTTCTTGGTATTGATTCAGCAAATCTAATAATTGTTATAGTAACAACCAAGACAACCAATAAAAAAAAATAATAATAAATAAAAAAAAAAAAACGCACCATTTTGAAAAATGTTACATGTATTTTTTTTTAATATTCCTTTGCCCAAGATCTACGTTTCCAACTTGAATGGTAAAAATTCTCCTTATTTGACTTTATGTGACAAATGCTTTGCATTTTGGGCATCTTTTCATGTGTTTTTTCGATGCCGCGTGCAAAGCGTAATTTGAGAGTTTACATGTAATTTTTCAGCAATCTTTTAGCATCGGCTTTCAGGTTACGATATTTCTTCTTATTTTTGAAGTGGTGGACTTTGCAAATCATACTGAACAAGAATGCAAGCGTATTTTTCAAAACAAATACGATAATTTTTTGTTTAACTATCATTTTTTAATTTTTGCACTGGCCCCGTGGCGAACGGATGTTTTTCGATCAAAAAGACACAAAAAAAAAAGATAAAAGGTTGGAGCTATTGTTAATGAAGCTCTTGAAAGAGATGGAGTTAGTTGCCTTTTCCTGACCTCTTATATGTGCAAATCAAGTTTCTAATAGTTGAGAGAAAGTACTGGTGCATGCTGATGTCAGGCCCATCATTTTTCAAAATTTTCCAGAGGGCAAAGGATATATGCTCAATGCAAATTACATGATAAAACTTATTCAAAATGAAAAAACAAAAACAAAAAACATGACAATTTCTCAAAGCATGCGAGAGGGGGGGGGGGGCAATTACCCTTCACGAGCCCTCCAAATAATGGGCTTGCATGCTGCCCTCCAATCAGTGGCGTAATCTAGGGGGGGCATAGGGGGGCAAGTGCCCCCCTACTTTTTTTGGTCCAGGGGCAAAGTTATTATTTTGCCCCCCTAGTTTTTAAGTGAAAAAATTTTTTTTTAATTGTTTGTCAAATGATGCATACCTTATTTTCAAACGAGAAAAAATGTAATTTCCTAAATGTAACCATTGTAGGAAAAGACGGGACACAATACAATACAATTCAATACAAATGCGACGACCAGCAGCAGGCTCTGGGCCCAACTGGGCTGGTCCTAGTCAAATTAAAGACCCCAATGAAGATCAATGGCCTTCTTAAAGCTATCTACTCCATTGCTCCTTACCGCCTCTTCCGGTAAACTGTTCCAAGTTCCCACTTTTTTAACACAGAGACAGTCTCGGTACAAGGAAGCAACCTCTCTTCCTGATAGCAAGCCCCCACCCCCTTTTCCTTGGAAACTGCTTTTAAGCAATAAATAGGGTCTGATTTTATCCATAAGACCTCCCTAAACATACATGGTCAAACAAGGGGCCCTGAAAGGACAAAATCTGTTTAATTTACGTTGCTTATAAGGTATCTTTGAAAAAAGCAATTTGAACGAAAAAAGATGATAAAATTGCACAATAAAACAATACTTGTAGCTGATACTTGAAAGTTGTTTGGCAAATTTAATTGATGTTTTTCTTTTTCAATTTCTTTTTATTATTTTGTAAAGAAACATTTACATGACATTTTTTAAAATAAATGTTACAGTACAGCCCCCCCTCCCCCCTCGATTCTGATTCAGATTAGCCCTCTCTCTGTTTTTACTTCCCCCTTTTTTTTAATTGCAACACTGACAATCCGCTGTAGTTATTTAGATGTAGCCGAAGCCCGGAACACAGTTCTGATTCCATTGATTTCTACAGTTTAAGCTGACCTACGATGGGCATGATTCCCTTGAGAGCCGGCTTCTGAGTTGACGCTCAAGGTAATCTTTCAGCTTTGACGGTGCCTTGGATCCTTGATGGTTGCGTGGAAGTCCCTTTAAAGTCGTGAGAAGGACTTAAAGCTTATCTTGGTATAAAGAGTTAAGATAGTGTTCTTTAACATCTGTCATTATTTATGGAAGCTATTGGCTATTATTAGTTTCTTCCACTATTATATGGATCAGACTAAGATCTAGATCAGACCACCATGGAATGCGTATGGGAATATCTAACCCTTTCCCACGATTTTTTCACTCAAGTTATGAATAACTGGACGCCGCAGATAACAAAAATTTCTCATGAATGGAAAGGTACAGCTACTTGACTTTGTCGGATTATCTTTGTCGGGTTATTTCTATAGGTAATCCGGTAACCTTTAGTACTTTATTTATCGCTTCACAATATGTACGTGTGTTGTCGGATTGCCTTTGTCAGTTGTCGGATTATTAATTAAGTTAATTTTTATTGCTTTACTATGCATGTGTGTGGTACACCGCAAAACTAGGAGGCGTGTACAGACTATCTGTCTCCGGTCAATTAACAAATAGAATGTCTAGTCTATCTGAGCATCTGTCACAGCAACATATATCCCGCCAATCGAAAAAATTGTTCTTAAAAAGATGCACGCCTACACCTTGAGCCCCTGTTAATTAGGATACGCTGATGAAACTAATTTTGAATTTTGATTGGAAAAAGAGTCCACTTGTTGATTCGGTTCTACAAGGGTACAGGGCACGTCAAGCCACTAGTCAATACTAGAGTAGAGTTGCAGTGTCGGAAGATCCATCTGCAGTTTCCTCCAAGTTTGGCAAAGACAAAAAGTTACCAAGTAGAAGATAATAGATCTCTAACAAATAGGTTAGTCTTTCTACTTTTATCTCTTAACATTTTGTCTAAATATTTACAGTCACCAAAAATAAATTATAACAACGTATAATCAAGGAAACAAAGAGTATCTTAAAAAATCTTAGAACAGATCAAGAGTTTGAAAATTTGTGGAAAACTACTTCCGATCTTTCTACGGCTATGGGATTCAAACCTCCTCACATTCAAAGACACAAGCGTGTGCCCCAGAAATTAGGAGGCGGAGATAAACAATCTACAACTACTCCGAAAGACCACTATAGAATCGAAAATTATTTTAAAGTTTTAGATGTAATTATTAATGAAATTGAGCAATTGTGGCGTTTTCAGATGTCTTGACAGAAAATGAACCTAGAATCCAAAGTTTGGAACTGATTTCCAATTTGTACGGTTTAAATTTAGAAGAAATCAAAACTGAAGTTCAAATTTTTAATCGCATATTTAAAAGCTCAACAGAGACGGATAACTTGGAAAACAAAATCAAATACATTAAGCAACACGATATAAGAAATGGATTTATAAGTCTTCATACATTGTATAAAACTTTCTTATGCATACCAATGAACACCGTATCAAGTGAAAGAAGCTTTTCTTCATTAAAAAGACTCAAAACGTATCTGCGCTGCACAACAGGGCAAGAAAGATTCAGACCTTGCGTTATTAAACATTGAAAGGGACATTATAATAGATAAGGATGCTGTCATCAATGCATTTTCTTCAAAGGCAGAGATGAAAGGAAGGCGCCTTACCCTTCATTAGTGCTTGGTTGAATATGTTTTTTTTTTTTTGTCAGATTTATACTTGTGTTCACGGTTTATATATTTAATTTGTAAATTTAAATTAATTTTTATTTCCTTTTTGCTGTTCGGTAATACATGTAACTTTTGATTACACATTTTATTTTATAGCTTTTGATATTCCTGACTTGTTGCGCACGTTATGACTCAGTGTATGTAAATTTGATTCTTGGAGCAGAGATTTTTTGTATAGCATGGATTAAAAAACCAGTAAGAACTGAGATTGATTTTAGAAATCGATAAGATTTCAAGACCTACCTGTTGAAAACAAAAATGGAAAGAATAAATTTTTAGTTTAGGAATACGGAATGGTTGTTGCCAAACATATTGAGTTTTTCAGTGCAATAAATTTTATTGGTTGAAATACAGTTTCGATTCGACGAGTCATTTCACATTCTATGTTTATCACCCAGCTTTTCAATTTTTTTGAATCTTAATTGATTCAGCTTTAACACTTTGAAGATGTTGGTTTCGAATCCTTGTGAAAGAAAATTTTTCTTCCAAATGTTACCATTGCTAATAAGACCTTTTGCTCCCAACAATGGTTAAATCAATATCGCTTTTACTAATTTATGTTTCCTGAATTCATTAAGATTAGTAAATGTACTTCCAGAAGTTGACCGAATGAATGAACAATGCCTATTTCACATGTGAAATTTTAGCAACTAATCCCTCTGTAGATTTTCTTTAAGATGTACTCTTAGTAACAGAGAGTAAGATTTACTCTTCTCGTCTCTGTTGCCTTGTTCTGTTTTTAAAACATTTAACATTTCGTAAAAAGTTTTTCGATTTTTTGATTTTATTATCATCATCATCATTATTATTACTATTTGTTTATTTATTTATTTTTATTATGATTATTTTATTATTATCATTTTTTTTTTTTTTTTTTTGAAAAAGTACATTTTGCATTATTTTAATTGAAAAAAAGGCACCCTTACAAAAAGTTTGACCCCCCATTTTTTGAGGCCAAATTACGCCTATGCCTCCAATGGAGCTCCTGTTACGAATGTGGCCCTTCACTGAAAAAGGTTGTGCACCCCTATCTTACACCAAACCGAAATTGTAAAAAAAATTGTGTTTAAAAGGTCAACGTAAAAAGTAATAAAATTTTTATTTAAATTTGAACACAAATTATTTATTGCTTCTCTTGATGACACTAATATTTTTAAGTTTAATAATTTTATTTTATTGTGTTCCAAAAATTGTGGAAATTAATCATTATAAAACAACTTTATGAGCAAATTTTATGCTTTTTGCAATAATTCCTATTTTGTTTTGTCTTTTTTCTGCAAAATAATTTTAAACCTAATGAAAATTTGTATAATAACTATATTTTTAACTTTAATTTTACACATCAGACAGAAAAATCCAGAATATTGTTTACATATTGTCATTTCCTAGTATTTACCAGTTTTTTCCGGTATTTACCGGTTTTTCCCGATATTTACCAGTTTTTCCCGGTGGGATGGGAAAAACAAGTTTTGGACGGGAAAAAGTCAACCCTGGGAACAGGTGGTAAAAATTTGCGAATGCATGAAATAAGAAGGTATTACATTGCCCTTTAAAACGAAACAAAAACTGTCTTGTTATTCCAAGGCAATAAAAATTTATAAGTCTTCAAAGTAATACACAGTAATAACTCTTGCAAAGAACTTAAAACAGGTCAAGTAGACTGGATTAATTACCTAATGAAATTTCACTTAACCAAATTTATTGTGTAAAATAATATTTTCAAAATATTATTTTACACAACAAATTTCTTTAAATTTTTGTTGTTTTATTAAATAAAATTAAAAACATAACTTTTCACTAAAAACAAATAATTTTTCTTTGGATCAATGTCAGACTGTCGCTGTTTCAAGTCATGTCCCAAGACTTTAGGGATATAAAAATTGGCTTCAGAAGCTTTCGTTATTATTGCAAGTCTTCAGTTGAACTACTTTCCCTAGTCACCTTGCTTTACCATATGCACAGCAAATATAATCTTTCACTTTTTAGCTTTAGTGCATTCTGATTTTTAACAATATTTTCCTTATCGTACAAAATTTTTACAAAAGCCCGAGATTTCTATATCCTTTTTGAAAACAGCTACAACTAAAAGTTTTTTGTTAATTGATTATTTGTTTCTATTTATCTTCCTAGTGTTAAGTTGTTTATCCATTGCAAGTTAAAAGAAAAATTTGATCTCAGTTTCAACGTCACAAATAAATTACTGCCGTTTTAAGATATATTTTGAATCATATATAATTAATGGGGGGGGGGGGGATAAATATTTTTAGAGCTCTTGCATAAAAATACTTTATTTATGTTAATAATTGCTTTGATTTATGCCAAAAAAATCTTGCAAGAATTTTCAATTTTCAGAGGCTTATATCTTTTTGATGCCTAGGAATAACAAGGCAGCTTTTGTTTCGTTTCAAAGGGAAATGTAACACCTGACTCCATGCATTTGCAAATTTTTACTACCTGTTCCACAGGATGTTTTTGGAGTGAAAAAGATCATTTTTCATTTTTTCTCAAGTTTAAGCAATTTTTTTAGTAATGAAGGACTACCGGTATCAGCTTACTTTTTTCTGTGCTTCTAGTATCTTTCCCTGGGTGCTATTTGTTGTGTGAAATAATATTTTGAAAATTTATTTCAATGAAATTTGGTTAAGTGGAATTTTATTAGGTAATTAATCCAGTCTACTTGACCTGTTTTAAGTTCTTTGCAAGAGTTATTACTGTGTATTACTTTGAAGACTTATAAATTTTTATTGCCTTGGAATAACAAGACAGTTTTTGTTTCGTTTTAAAGGGCAATGTAATACCTTCTTATTCCATGCGTGTGCAAATTTTTACTACCTGTTCCACAGGCCATTTTATTGGAGTGAAAAAGACGATTTTTCATTTCTCAATTTAAGCATTTTTTTCATAAATGAAGGTCTACCGGTGTCATCTAATTTTTTTCTGTGCTTCTAGTATCTATAACTGGGTGCTATTTGTTGTGTAAGGGTCAATCCATATCACTTCAACCCAGTCATGACACCCATAGTCTCGGATTTTGCTGAAACTTAGCATAATTGTTCCTTTTATTGAGTTGAGAAAGAATGCAAAATTTTTTTGCTCTATCTCAAATGGTTTAGATTTTATGGAGTGTCAAAGTTTTTGAAATTTCACGATTTTTGCCAATGGCGCGCAGGAAAACCAATTCGCGTTTATGCAGAAAATAAATCATAACTTCCGTATTTACCAACCAATATTGATGATTTTTTTTTTTCAATGTACCTGATTATGCAAGAGTTATAGAAAAAATATAATTTTTTAAGTAAGTATCTATAAAAAAATATGAAAAATCCCTGAAGTACAATTTAGTGTGTTATTTTAACCAAGTATAGAGCTTTACTTAAAATGAGATATCTCCAAGAGGGTAGTAAATAATCCCCCCATTTTTTTTATATTTCTGATCTAAAAGATGCATTTTATCACACAAAAAAATAACTTTGGTGGTTTTTACACTCCTACATTTAAATTTAAGGCATAAAACTTTTTTTAAAGATAGTAATATGAAAAAAAAAAAAAACCTTTAGCACAAAAAAAACTAGAAGGGTAAAAATCTGACTAATATTATGCAGTATAGTCCAGAACACACGCTTATCTTGAATATACATCATAAAATATTAAAAATTATAATAAAAAATTTTAATTACAAAATTAGATGTAATGATAAATTATTCAATAAACACATCTTTGAAATGAAAATCCTTGAAAACCTACCTCAAGGAACATACATGATATTAAAATATCTTTTAATTGTACATACATGAACTAGTAATTTCAAAAATTAAGCTAGCAGTAAATAATCCCTTCATTTCTATTTATTTTTTATAAGTGATCTAATGTATTTTAGAGCATAAAAAGAGATCGTATTTGTAGTTTTACACTTCAGTCATTAATTTTCTTTACTTTTAAGATATTGTTTAAACTAACTTATTCTCTAGAAATTTTCAAACCCAAAATGAGAATTAGAAAAAAGAAAGAAAATAACAGTGATATAATAGGATAAGACACTGTCCCTCACACACACACTCATCATCCCCCACTATTCATCAAGTCATATATAAGAGCTCCCCTCCTCCAGCACTTCTCAGTGCTGAATGAAAATAAGCAAAGTAACTAAAATCCCTTTGAAAGGCTGTTAGCTCATTTATGAAACAGGTGTGAAGCCTTTTTTGAAACAGAACACATTGCCTTGACTTGTTTATGGGCGATTCTCTGTAAACTCGTCATTTCTCACACGAAATCTGTCCGGGCATGGTTTTTGGAAATGTTCGTATAATTATAATACTATTGCTCAGAAAATGAATCTATTCCTTTGGTTTGAAAGAGGGCCAATTGAAGTTCGTGTTTTTCTGATAGATCATGATAGGGGGCAAGTCCCCCGCCTAGTATAACTAGGCAGAGGACTGTGCCAGGTGACTGTGATTTTGCTCTTTGTTGCATAATATCTGCAAAACTACTGGAACATAATTAGTTACGAGACTACCTATAAATTTAGGCACAAATCGTGGACATAATAACTAATATGTTTTATAATTAAATTAATTGACATTAATAAAATCACTTCCCAGAGGACTGTTTTCTCAACGACCCTGATGCATATTTTCATCAGAAATGTGGCTCTCAAACTAAGCAAAGTACCGTTTCAACACCGTTCTCGGCGATTTCGGCAAATTCACACTGATTACTTTAAACTTCATGCCAAAAAGAATTTGCAAAAGTTATAGCTTTTTCGGAATACAGCTTTGAATTTGTTGCAGGGGACTGTTTGAAAAAACTCCGGACAGAGTTTACATGACAATTTCAAGTTTTAGAAATACGTAATTAGACCTTATTTCATAAAAAAGATATAGTTGCATTATTCTATTTTTAGATATTAATTGCCAAATTTATGTAGTGTTAATAGGTTTTCTGAAATATTGCCTTGAAGTGTTAAACTATTGGATTGGGACAGCCAGGGGACTGTAATTTTGGTGCTTGGATAATTTCTAGAAAAAAAAATTAAATTGTTATCGCTCCAAATGCAATTGGGCCACAAAGTATTAATGCTTTACTTGTATTAAGAGCGATAATTACTTTAGTACACTTTATTATTTTCAAAATACTTGGTCCGGACAGCCAATTACCAGTTTACAGAGAATCGCCCTTATATATGTGTGGTTTGAGATTCTGCAGTTGCATATGGCTCTGATGCTTGGGGGTTCTCCCATTTCCCACCCATGAAACTTTGGTAAAAAGAGAAGAGTACTGCCTTAACCAGTCATTCAGTCAACTGTTGCTGGAGTAACACATATGATTGAGTTTTGAATTCATGTTCTGATTCTGATTTCCTATTAGTGTATGCTTTAGTTGTTATTATATGTGTGAATATTTTTTGTTCTAATATTGTTATTTAAAAAAATGGAAAAGTGCAGTGTTGGAGAAGTTACTCAGAGTGATTATCATTTGTTTAGTTTTGTCAAGAAAAAGGACACAAAGAGTATTACTAATCTCTCTGAAACTGAGTTAACTCCATTGAAATTAAGAGTAGATACAAGCAACGAGTTAAAAACTATTTGTCTTCATCATCAATGTGTATATTTGCAAAAGTATGAATTTTTACAAAAGTATTGTTGTGATCCTTTTCGAATACACAAGACTTCCATTCAGAAAGGACTTCGTGTTGTATCTTTAAAGCAAAGTAGATTAATTTCAGCAAAGGGTTATCAAGTGAAACCAGGACCGAAACTTTGTGCAAACTGCAGGAACAAGTTTTCTCAACTGAATGATGATATTGAGGAAAACAGTGAAAGCAGAAATTCTACCGAAGAAAAAGATGAAGGATTGAATCCTAATGAATTAAAAAATGTACAAAAAAAAGATGAATTGAGGAACTGAATTCTTCTTTGCACGATATTGGATGCTCCCCAATAAAATTACATGCACTTGGTGAACATAGAAAATCATCCTACGGCAAAAAAAAAGCTACAGAGAGTGCAGGAAACTGTAAAAGAAAAAATTTAAAATGTTCTTGAAGTTAATTTGCCAGAAGAAAAAGATGACCCAGAAAAAGATGCTACGCAAAAATCTAAAGATCTGGACAAACTAATTAACATTATTAAGGGTGAGTTAAGTGATGCTCAAAAAAAAAAAAAAAAATTCAAATGCTGACAATTCCAGCTGCATTGATGTGGGCAAAAAGAAAAATAATAGAGACTTTCAATGCTTCTGATTACTCAGTTCGCAAAGCACAAAAACTAAGATAAGGGGTTTTTAGCAGAACCAGAGCTAAGACATGGGAAAATGTTAAGTCCTGAAACTATAGAGTTAGTAGAACAGTTTTACCAGAGTGACGAACATTCTAGAATTCCGCCGGGAATGAAAGATGTTGTAAGCATAAGAAAAAACGTTTACGAAAGAAAACGTTTAATTTTGTGTTATATCAGGGAGCTGTGTTTAAAATTTAAGTTAACGTACCCAAATATGAAGATAGGTTTATCAAAGTTTTGTTCTTTAAGATCAAAAGTGGTGTGTTTTAGCTGGTGCTAGTGGCACACGCTTAGTGTGCATCTGCACAATTCACCAAAATGTAATTTTACTAATTAAGGGGGCAGGAATTGTAGAAGATTATAAAAAACTTATGTCCTTTGATGTTTGCCAGGACACAAAAAGGGAATGCATGCTTCGACATTGTGATGAGTGCCCGTCAAAAAGCAACCTAATCCAGTTTTTAGAATCAAAATTCGAAAATTATGAAAATGAAGACCTTATTGAGTATAGTCAGTGGGTTTCCACGGATCGTATTGAAATGATAAGATGTTCAAGCTCAGTTACTGAATTTATTGAGTTATTAGTTACAAAATTGAACAAATTAATTCCACATGTATTCATAACCAAATCACAAGCTTCATTTTTTTAAAATTTGAAAGAAGAAGTTTCATTACATACTGCTCATTTTTAGTAAAACCAGATGTTATATTTGTTTTCCTCCCTGAGGCTGAAGTAATTTTTGATGAACTAGGGAAGAACCCTCTCTGAGTTAAAGGGGAAGAAATTCTTGGGACGTCATAAGCCTGTGTTCTATACGAGATGCACTTAATCCCTGCCGCGAGCTAAAAATGAAACTGATTACCGAAAGTGGCCAACCTATTTCAATATTTCCATTTCTAAGAAATGGGGGTGCACAACCTGCGGGCCAAATGCGGCCCGCCACTTGGCGCTGTGCGGCCCGCGAGGAATAAACACTTTTTTTTTTACTTTAAGAAAATCGGAAAATGAAAAAAAAAAAAAAAAATGAAGAAGCATTTTAGCTATCGGAGGTAAAACTATCGCTGCTCTTTTGCACCTTCTGAATCCTTTCCCTTGACTAAGCAATTAAGAACAGATGTCCAAGAGCGGAGCGGACCTCCGGGTCCCTGCCCATTGTGCGCTTTTCATCTTTTTCGCCGCGAGGCACATGCCGAAGTAGACCCCACCTAACCTTCTAATTGACCCCTTTCAGCAAGTCAATCCCTCTGTCTAATTTTCTTATCTCATTTTGCAGCACTGATGAAGTTGCGTTTGGATATACTCTTTATTTCCTTTTATGTTCTTCTGTATCCAATGGGTCGCATTTCAAGCGGTGATTTTTCCACTTTGGCCGAAAAATCGCCAATTGGGCTCCTTTTCGATTTCTGGAGACAAAAAAAGAGACTTAGGTTGCTTTAATTATTAGGCTGATATGATTTTTGCGTTGACAAGACTCAACTACGCCCCTCCCCCATGTTACGTGGGAAGTCATTTTGTCCTTTGGGAGGATGGTCACCCCTGCATTAGAAAAGAAAATAGCTGATTTTTCCTTATTCATGTGATTGTTTTTAGCGATGAGAAAAAAGAACATAAACTTTCTTGCTCATAAATTCCACTACAGAAAAAACAAAAACCATAAGCTACTACGCAGCTGCGTTATGAATAAAAAGTGCTGACGCCCACACCTAAATGGTTTCAGCGAGCGTGCAGGATAATCGCTTTTCTTTAGTGTACGGTTATTTTATTTTAGTCCCCTCCCCCCTCACAAATTAGAGCAGAATGTTTTGAAGAAATGAAATGTAATGAACGTGTTGAAGATCCCAGAAATGTATTATCTTCATAAAAATATTATGAAGAGGTCGATGATCCACTTGCATTTTCGCAAAACCGATTGTTTTTCCAGCTAGAGTTTTTGTTAGTTCCTCCTTTTTTTTGTATTGTTTTACATGATTGCATTATTAACACACACGAATTTTAATATTTAATTTCTTATCGCCTTATTTCTTTAATTTTATTTATTATTTCGACAAACCTGAATTTCCGACATGAGATGCGGCGTTTTCAACATGTTAATGAAATTACCGTTTCAATTTAACGATGTAATAATACGAAAATAACGGATATTTTTGAAGCATGTTTTTAAAATCATTACGACATTTACAATTCCCCTGTACTCTGCTGCCTTTTGGATAAGTTAAAAATTTCTCAAAATTCGATTAAAAACATCCTTTCCCTTTTTTTTTTTTTTTTGTAAATCCCTCGATTTAAATTAACGTATGCTCTCAGTCTCATGGCAAAACAAAATTATAAAGTGAATCGAAGAAAAAAAATAAAATAAAATAAAACCATTGGCTGCTTTTCTGGGCTCCTTGTCCTTAAAATTCGGCAACCACGCGCTATTTCGAATGGGCAGTGGAGAAGCGATACTTCGGATTTGTTTTCCGTTTTGCTTGCTCGTAATTTATGCAATTCTGATTTTTTCTTTTTTTCACGCTCGGAGGTTTGCTGCGGTTTGCTGCGTTAACATCATGAGCAAAAGAAAAATTGATGAAGAAAAAAGAAAATTCTGCGATGCATGGATGATAAAATATTTTTTGTTCCGACTAATAAAAATATTACATGCCTTGTATGTAATTTTTCAACAAGTGTGTGCAAAGAATACAACCTAAAAAGGCACTATGAAACCCATCATTCATCACTCCAAGATTTATGCGGCGATGATAGAGTGAAAAAATTTGAATTGTTAAAGCGGTCACTTGAAGCCCAAAAAAGAATTTTTAAAAAGGTATCTGCTGGACTGAATGATTGTGTAGAGGTGAGCCTGAAAGTCGCGACTCTTATCGCTAAATCCGGGCGACCTTTTACTGATGGTGAATTTGCTAAAGACTGCATGATGGTAGCTGCTGAAAAAATGTGTCCAGATGCTGTTAATAAATTTAAAAATATTAGTTTGAGTAGAATGACAATTCAGAGGAGGGTTGCAGATCTGTCTGAAAATTTAGAAGAACAGCTGCATAGTGCTGTGGGAAAATTTAAATATTTTTCCCTAGCAGCTGATGAGTCAACTGACATATCATCAACTGCACAGTTGCTACTTTTTGTACGAGGAGTATCTGATAATTTGGAAGTGACTGAAGAGTTGGTTGGAATGAGTTCTATAAAGGACACTACAACTGGAGCTGATATTTTGACCTGGGTATTGGACTTATGCAACTCACATAACCTGGACTTAAAAAAAATGGTCAGTATCACTACAGATGGAGCCAAATCTATGACTGGCTCGAAAATTGGTATGTTAAGTTTACTGCGCCAACACTTAGGAGAAAGAAATTTTGACCTCATAACATGCCACTGCATAATTCACCAAGAACAGCTTTGTGGAAAGGTATTGGGTTTTGATCGACTGATGAAGAATGTTACAGATTCAATCAATTTCATCAGATCCCATGGGTTGAACCATCGCCAGTTTAAGGAACTACTATTGGACTGTGATGCACCCCATAATGATCTGCAGTATTATTCAGAAGTCAGGTGGTTGAGTCGTGGTGAATGCTTAAAAAAATTCGCAGATCTTTTACCTCAAGTTATAAAGTTCCTTGATGACAAAGGAAAACCTAATAGATTTTTGAAAGAAGAAAGTTTTAAATGTGATTTAGCATTCCTGGTTGACATCATAGGCCATTTAAATGATTTATGCAAAAAATTAATGGGAAAAGGTCAATTGATCAACCA
The DNA here is from genome assembly GCA_038373865.1 of Uloborus plumipes. Lineage (NCBI taxonomy): Eukaryota > Metazoa > Arthropoda > Arachnida > Araneae > Uloboridae > Uloborus > Uloborus plumipes. Next base: position 56,332 of record JAXGGA010003306.1, on the reverse strand, counting down.
GTTATTGAATGCAGTTGATGCATTCAAATTGAAGTTGCAATTGTTTTTGAAGCAGCTAGAGAAGGAGAATTTTTCAAATTTCCCTTATCTGAAAAAAATTAAAGATACTACTCCAGATAAAGTTTTGGACTACACTTTCCAAATTAAAGCTCTCCAAGATTCCTTTGAGAAAAGGTTTCTGGATTTTGAAGGAAAAAAACTCCAAATAAAACTATTTGGTGATCCCTTTGCAGTTTCTGTTGATGAAGCTCCAGAAAATATACAATTGGAGCTAATTGACTTACAAACTTCTGATATTTGCAAGACAAGCTTCAGAGAATTGGGACTTCTTGGGTTTTATAAATCCTTGCCTGCAGAGTTCAAATATCTAAAAGAAAATGCAAGCATGTGTGCTACAATGTTTGGTAGCACCTACATTTGTGAACAAACTTTTTCTGTGATAAATATCAACAAGTGTAAATTGAGGAGCAGACTAACTGATGACAATTTGCAATCTATATTAAGAATATCAACTAGCCAATTTGAACCCAATATAACAAAATTAGTTGACAAAATCCAAGCGCAGCCATCCCATTGATAGCTGATTTCATTTCATTTTAACAACTTCTTAGTTTTATAACGTTTGAATTTTGATGATACATTAGTAATTTTTTGTTAAATCGTCATTTCATTCAATATTTATATAGAGGGTCATTCCACGTCAAATCAACCCAAAAAATGAGATTTTGACACCCATAGTCTCAGATTTTGCTGAAACTTGGCATAATTGTTCCTTTTATAGAGTTGAGAAAGAATGCAAAATTTTTTTGCTCTATCTCAAATGGTTTAAATTTTATGGAGGGTCAAAGTTTTTGAAATTTCACGATTTTTGCCGATGGCGCGCAGGAAAACCAATTCGCGTTTATGCAGAAAATAAATCATAACTTCCATATTTACCAACCAATATTGATGATTTTTTTTTTCAATGTACCTGATTATGCAAGAGTTATAGAAAAAATATAATTTTCTAAGTAGGTATCTATTAAAAAATATGAAAATTCCTGAAGTACAATTTAGTGTTTTTTTTAACCAAGTATAGAGCTTTACTTAAAATGAGATATCTCCAAGAGGGTAGTAAATAATCCCAAAATTTTTTTTATATTTCTGATCTAAAAGATGCATTTTATCACACAAAAAAATAACTTTGGTGGTTTTTACACTCCTATATTTAAATTTAGGGCATAAAACATTTTTTTTTTAAGATAGCAATATGAAAAAAAAAAAAAAAAACCTTTAGCACCAGCCTTGCTCTTGAAGGGTAAAAATCTGACTAATATTATGCAGTATAGTCCAGAACACACCCTTATCTTGAATATACATCATAAAATATTAAAAATTACAATACAAAATTTTAATTACAAAATTAGATATAATGATAACTTATTCAATAAACACATCGTTGAAATGAAAATCCTCGAAAACCTACCTCAAGGAACATACATAATATTAAAATATCTTTTAATTGTACATACATGAACTAGTAATTTCAAAAATTAAGCTAGCAGTAAATAATCCCTCCATTTCTTTTTAATTTTTATAAGTGATCTAATGTATTTTAGAGCATAAAAAAGATCATATTTGTAGTTTTACACTTCAGTCATTAATTTTCTTTACTTTTAAGATATTGTTTAAACTAACTTTTTCTCTAGAAATATTCAAACCCAAAATGAGAATTAGAAAAAAGAAAGAAAATAACAGTGATATAATAGGATAAGACATTGTCCCTCACACACACACACTCATCATCCCCCACTTTTCATCAAGTCATAAATAATAGTCTAAGATCCCACCGCAGTTTATCTACACTCATAGCGTACACTCATCACGTATATATCAAATTAAAGCACATTTTTTTCTGAACGTGATGCACTAAGTCTTCGGATGTAAAAGTGCCCGAAACCTATAGGCAGCCTGGCCTAAACGGGACATATGAATGTAGTATTTCTACACTCATTGCGTACACTCATCACGTATATATCAAATTAAAGCTGATTTTTTCCTGAACGTGGACCACTAAGGCTGCCCATGTAAAAGTGGCCGCAACCTCTAGGCAGCCTGGCCTAAACAGGTTACATGAATGTAGTATTTCTACACTCATCGCGTACACTCATCACGTATATTATCAAATTAAAGCTGATTTTTTTCTGAAAATGATGCACTAAGGCTGCCTATGTAAAAGTCGCCGCAACATGTAGGCAGCCTGCATAATAGGTCACATAAATGTCAAATTTTTACACTCATCACATGTATATCAAATTAAAACAGATTTTTTTCTGAAAGTGATGCACTAATTTTCCACTGGAAAAGTGTCCGCAACCTATAGACAGCCTGGTCTAAACAGGTCACATGAATGTAATATTTCTACATTCATTGCGTACACTCATCACGTATAGATCAAATTAAAGCTGATTTTTTACTGAACGTAATGCATTAAGGCTGCCTATGTAAAAGTAGCCGCAACCTCTAGGCAGCCTGACCTAAACAGGTCACATGAATGTAATCTTTCTACACTCATTGCGTACACTCATCACGTATATATCAAATAAAAGCTGATTTTTTTCTGAAAGTGATGCACTAAGGCTGCCTATGTAAAAGTGACCGCAACCTCTTGCCAGCCTGGTCTAAATAAGTCACATGAATGTAGTATTTCTACACTCATCACGTATATATCAAATTAAAGCTGATTTTTTTCTGAAAGTGATGCACTAAGGCTGCCTATATAAAAGTGGCCGCAACCTGTAGGCAGCCGGGTCTAAACAAGTTACATGAATGAATAATTTGACATTTATGTGACCTGCTATGCAAGCTGCCTACAGATTGCGGCCACTTTTACATAGGCAGCCTTAGTGCATCACTTTCAGAAAAAAATCAGCTTTAATTTGACATATACGTGATGAGTGTACGCGATGAGTGTAGAAATACTACATTTATGCGACCTGTTTAGGCTAGGCTGCGTAGAGGTTGCGGACACTTTTACATAGGCAGCCTTAGTGCATCATGTTCATTAAAAAATCAGCTTTTATTTGATATATGAGTGATGAGAATACGCGATGAGTGTAGAAATACTTCTTTTATGTGACCTGTTATGCTAGGCTGGCTACAGGTTGCGGCCACTTTTACATAGACAGCCTTAGTGCATCACTTTCAGAAAAAAATCAGCTTTAATTTGATATATACGTGATGAGTGTACGCGATGAGTGTAGAAATACTACATTTATGTGATCTGTTTAGGCCTGGCTGCCTAGAGGTTGCGGCCACTTTTACATAGGCAGCCTTAGTGGTCCACGTTCAGGAAAAAATCAGCTTTAATTTGATATATACGTGATGAGTGTACGCAATGAGTGTAGAAATACTACATTCATATGTCCCGTTTAGGCCAGGCTGCCTATAGGTTTCGGGCACTTTTACATCCGAAGACTTAGTGCATCACGTTCAGAAAAAAATGTGCTTTAATTTGATACATACGCGATGAGTGTACGCTATGAGTGTAGATAAACTGCGGTGGGATCTTAGACTATAAGAGCTCCCCTCCTCTGGCACTTCTTAGTGCTGAATGAAAATAAGCAAAGTAACTAAAATCCCTTTGAGAGGCTGTTAGCTCATTGATGAAACAGGTGTGAAGCTTTTTTGAAACAGAACACATTGCCTTGACTTGTTTATACATGTGTGGTTTGAGATTCTGCAGTTGCATATGGCTCTGATGCTTGGGGGTTCTCCCATTTCCCACCCATGAAACTTTGGTAAAAACAGAAGAGCACTGCCTTAACCAGTCATTCAGTCAACTGTTGCTGGAGTAACACATATGATTGAGTTTTGAATTCATGTTCTGATTCTGATTTCCTATTAGTGTATGCTTTAGTTGTAATTATATATGTGAATATTTTTTGTTCTAATATTGTTATTTAAAAAAAATGGAGAAGTGCAGTGTTGGAGAAGTTACTCAGAGTGATTGTCATTTGTTTAGTTTTGTCAAGAAAAAGGACACAAAGAGTATTACTAATCTCTCTGAAACTGAGTTAACTCTATTGAAATTAAGAATAGATACAAGCAACGAGTTAAAAACTATTTGTCTTCATCATCAATGTGTATATTTGCAAAAGTATGAATTTTTACAAAAGTATTATTGTGATCCTTTTCGAATACACAAGACTTCCATTCAGAAAGGACTTCGTGTTGTATCTTTAAAGCAAAATAGATTAATTTCAGCAAAGGGTTGTCAAGTGAAACCAGGACAGAAACTTTGTTCAAACTGCAGGAACAAGTTTTCTCAACTGAATGATGATATTGAGGAAAACAGTGAAAGCCGAAATTCCACCAAAGAAGAAGATGAAGGATTGAATCCTAATGAATTAAAAAATGTACAAAAAAAAAAAGGATCAATTGAGAAACTGAATTCTTCTTTGCACGATATTGGATGCCCCCCAATAAAATTACATGCACTTGGTGAACATAGCAAATCATCCTACGGCAAAAAAAAAAAAAAAGCTACAGAGAGTGCAGGAAACTGTAAAAGAAAAAATTGAAAATGTTCTTGAAGTTAATTTGCCAGAAGAAAAAGATGATCCAGAAAAAGATGCTATGCAAAAATCCAAAGATCTGGACAAACTAATTAACATTATTAAGGGTGAGTTAAGTGATGCTCCAAAAAATAAACAAATTCAAATGCTGACAATTCCAGCTGCATTGATGTGGTCAAAAAGAAAAATAATAGAGACTTTCAATGCTTCTGATTACTCAGTTCGCAAAGCACAAAAACTATTTAAAGATAAGGGGTTTTTAGCAGAACCAGAGCCAAGACATGGGAAAATGTTAAGTCCTGAAACTATAGAGTTAGTAGAACAGTTTTACCAGAGTGACGAACATTCCAGAATTCTGCTGGGAATGAAAGATGTTGTAAGCGTAAGAAAAAAAGTTTACGAAAGAAAGCGTTTAATTTTGTGTAACCTCAGGGAGCTGTATTTAAAATTTAAGTTAAAGTACCCAAACATGAAGATAGGTTTATCAAAGTTTTGTTCTTTAAGATCAAAAGTGGTGTGTTTTAGCTGGTGCTAGTGGCACATGCTTAGTGTGCATCTGCACAATTCACCAAAATGTAATTTTACTAATTATGCGGGCAGGAATTGTAGAAGATTATAAAGAATTTGTTGTTTGCCAGGACACAAAAAGGGAATGTATGCTTCGACATTGTGATGAGTGCCCGCCAAAAAGCAACCTAATCCAATTTTTAGAATCAAAATTTGAAAATTATGAAAATGAAGACGTTGTTGAATATAGTCAGTGGGTTTCCACGGATCGTACTGAAATGATAAGATGTTCAAGCTCAGTTACTGAATTCATTGATTTATTAGTTACAAAATTGAACAAATTAATTCCACATGCATTCATAGCCAAATCACAAGCTTCATTTTTTAAAAATTTGAAAGAAGAAATTTCATTACATACTGCTGTAATATCAATGGATTTTAGTGCAAATTATGGTTTCACAATACAAGACGAAGCTCAAGGTTACCACTGGACCTCACAGTCTTGTACCATTCATCCTGTCATGATCCATTATAACAATCCAAGCAATGAAAAAATTACTTCCTCACTTTGCATAATATCAGATGATTTAAAACATGATGTAGCTATGGTCCATAAAATTCAAGAAATAGTAACAATATTTATTAAAGCAAAATATCCTCAAATTACAAATGTTCACTACTTCAGTGATGGATGTGCTGGGCAGTATAAAAATAAGTTCAACTTTGTGAATTTGTGCATGCACGAAAAAGATTTCCAACTTCAAGCTCAGTGGTCATTCCATGCAACTAGTCATGGAAAAACAGAATGTGACGGAATAGGGGGTACTGTTAAATGTGGAGCGAGAAAACATAGTTATCAACGAGAGCTAGGCAAAGAAATATTGACAACAAATGAGCTTTTTGAGTTTTGCAAATCTAGCTTTAAAAGCATTCACTTCCAATTGATTTCTAAACAGGAAGTTGATTTAACTCGCCAGACTTTAGAGAATCGATTTAAATTAGTTGAAACTCTTCTTGGAACAAGAATGTTCCCCAATTTTCGACCAATAGATGATTTAGGAAACATTGAAGCCAGAAGAATAAGTACTGATGAAAAACCAGCTCTCACTTTCAATTTGTACAACAAACAGCAAATTTCAATCGTGAAAATAGAACAGTTATTTTCTGGATGTTTCATTGCAAGTATGTATGACAATTTGTGGTATTTTGGCGTGGTGAATGAGGTAAATGAAGAAGAAAAAGATGTCACTGTAAGTTTTATGCATCCTCATGGACCTTCACCATCTTTTTTCTGGCCCGAGAGGGAGGATATTTGTGCAATCCCTATCCCTCATGTCCTAGCAGTTGTGGAGCCCCCTAAAACAACTGGAAGAACTTACCACTTTTCTCGAGACTGCATGAAAAATATAAATTCAGTTTTTCAAAATACATTTTCTCCTGTCCACAACTAAAAGTGTTTCTAACATTATGTACATTCCTTTTGGTAAGTTTTTAATGTTTACTATTTTCATTAAAGAGCGTTATCAATGGATGTTCATAATTGCATCTAATTTTGTAATTTAAAATTTTTGTTGTAATTTTTACTATTTATATCATGTGTATTCAAGATAAGGGCGTGTTCTGGACTATACTGCATAATATTAGTCAGATTTATACCCTTCAAGAGCAAGGCTGGTGCTAAAGGTTTTTTTTTTTTTTCATATTAATTGCTATCTTTAAAAAAATGTTTTATGCCTTAAATTTAAATGTAGGAGTGTAAAAACCACCAAAGTTATTTTTTTGTGTGATAAAATGCATCTTTTAGATCAGAAATATAAAAAAAATGGGGAGATTATTTACTACCCTCTTGGAGATATCTCATTTTAAGTAAAGCTCTATACTTGGTTAAAAAAAAACACTAAATTGTACTTCAGGAATTTTTCATATTTTTTTATAGATACCTACTTAGAAAATTATATTTTTTCTATAACTCTTGCATAATCAGGTACATTGAAAAAAAAAAATCATCAATATTGGTTGGTAAATATGGAAGTTATGATTTATTTTCTGCATAAACGCGAATTGGTTTTCCTGCGCGCCATCGGCAAAAATCGTGAAATTTCAAAAACTTTGATCCTCCATGAAATTTAAACCATTTGAGATAGAGCAAAAAAATTTTGCATTCTTTCTCAACTTTATAAAAGGAACAATTATGCCAAGTTTCAGCAAAATCTGAGACTATGGGTGTCATGACTGGGTTGAAGTGATATGGATTGACCCACGGGTCATTCCACATCAAATCAACCCAAAAAATGAGATTTTGACACCCATAGTCTCAGATTTTGCTGAAACTTGGCATAATTGTTCCTTTTATAGAGTTGAGAAAGAATGCAAAATTTTTTTGCTCTATCTCAAATGGTTTAGATTTTTATGGAGTGTCAAAGTTTTTGAAATTTCACGATTTTTGCCGATGGCACGCAGGAAAACCAATTCGCGTTTATGCAGAAAATAAATCATAACTTCCGTATTTACCAACCAATCTTCATGATTTTTTTTTTCAATGTACCTGATTATGCAAGAGTTATAGAAAAAATATAATTTTCTAAGTAAGTATCTATAAAAAAATATGAAAAATTTCTGAAGTACAATTTAGTGTGTTATTTTAACCAAGTATAGAGCTTTACTTAAAATGAGATATCTCCAAGAGGGTAGTAAATAATCCCCCCATTTTTTTTTTATTTCTGATCTAAAAGATGCATTTTATCACACAAAAAAATAACTTTGGTGGTTTTTACACTCCTACATTTAAATTTAGGGCATAAAACTTTTTTTTAAGATAGTAATATGAAAAAAAAAAAAAAAACCTTTAGCACCAGCCTTGCTCTTGAAGGGTAAAAATCTGACTAATAATTATGCAGTATAGTTCAGAACATACCCTTATTTTGAATACACATGATATAAATAGTAAAAATTGCAAAATTAGATGCAATAATGAACATCCATGATAACGTTCTTTGTAATGAAAATAGTAAACGTTAAAAACTTACCAAAAGGAATATACATAATGTTAGAAACAGATTTAGTTGTAGACAGGAGAAAAGGTATTTTGAAAAACTGAATTTATATTTTTCATTCAGTCTCGAGAAAAGTGATAAGTTCTTCCTGTTGTTGTTTTAGGGGGCTCCACAACTGCTAGGACATGAGGGATAGGGATTGCACTAATATCCTCCCTCTCGGGCCAGAAAAAAGATGGTTAAGGTCCATGAGGATGCAGAAAACTTAGTGACATCTTTTTCTGCTTCATTTACCTCATTCACCATACCAAAATACCACAAATTGTCATACATACTTGCAATGAAGCATCCAGAAAATAATTGTTCTATTTTCACAATTGAAATTTGCTGTTTGTTGTACAAATTGAAAGTAAGAGTTGGTTTTTCTTTAGTACTTATTCTTCTAGCTTCAATGTTTCCTAAATCATCTATTGGTTGAAAATTGTGGAACATTCTTATTCCAGAAAGAGTTTCAACTAATTTAAATCTATTCTCTAAAGTCTGGCTAGTTAAATTAACTTCCTATTTAGAAATCAATTGGAAGTGAAAGCTAGATTTGCAAAACTCAAAAAGCTCATTTGTTGTCAATATTTCTTTGCCTAGCTCTCGTTGATAACTATGTTTTCTCGCTCCACATTTAACAGTACCCCCTATTCCGTCACATTCAGTTTTTCCATGACTAGTTGCGTGGAATTACCACTGAGCTTGAAGTTGGAAATCTTTTTGTGCATGCACAAATTCACGAAGTTGAACTTATTTTTATACTGCCCAGCACATCCATCACTGAAGTAGTGAACATTTGTGATTTGGGGATATTTCGCTTTAATAAATATTGTTACTATTTCTTGAATTTTATGGACCATAGCTACGTCATGTTTTAGATCATCTGATATTATGCAAAGTGAGGAAGTAATTTTTTCATTGCTTGGATTGTTATAATGGATCATGACAGGATGAATGGTACAAGACTGTGAGGTCCAGTGGTAACCTTGGGCTTCGTCTTGTATTGTGAAACCATAATTTTCATTAAAATCCATTGATATTACAGCAGTATGTAATGAAATTTCTTCTTTCAAATTTTTAAAAAATGAAGCTTGTGATTTGGTTATGAATACATGTGGAATTAATTTGTTCAATTTTGTAACTAATAACTCAATAAACTCAGTAACTGAGCTTAAACATCTTATCATTTCAATACGATCCGTGGAAACCCACTGACTATACTCAATAAGGTCTTCATTTTCATAATTTTCGAATTTTGATTCTAAAAACTGGATTAGGTTGCTTTTTGGCGGGCACTCATCACAATGTCGAAGCATGCATTCCCTTTTTGTGTCCTGGCAAACATCAAAGGACATAAGTTTTTTATAATCTTCTACAATTCCTGCCCCCTTAATTAGTAAAATTACATTTTGGTGAATTGTGCAGATGCACACTAAGCATGTGCCACTAGCACCAGCTAAAACACACCACTTTTGATCTTAAAGAACAAAACTTTGATAAACCTATCTTCATATTTGGGTACTTTAACTTAAATTTTAAATACAGCTCCCTGAGGTTACACAAAATTAAGCGCTTTCTTTCGTAAACGTTTTCTCTTACGCTTACAACATCTTTCATTCCCGGCAGAATTCTAGAATGTTCGTCACTCTGGTAAAACTGTTCTACTAACTCTATAGTTTCAGGACTTAATAGTTTCCCATGTCTTGGCTGTGGTTCTGCTAAAAACCCCTTATCTTTAAATAGTTTTTGTGCTTTGCGAACTGAGTAATCAGAAGCATTGAAAGTCTACTATTTTTCTTTTTGACCATGTCAATGCAGCTGGAATTGTCAGCATTTGAATTTGTTTAGTTTTTGGAGCATCACTTAACTCACCCTTAATAATGTTAATTAGTTTGTCCAGATCTTTCGATTTTTGCGTAGCATCTTTTTCTGGATCATCTTTTTCTTCTGGCAAATTAACTTCAAGAACATTTTCAATGTTTTCTTTTACAGTTTCCTGCACTCTCTGTAGCTTTTTTTTTTTTTTTTTTTTTGCCGTAGGATGATTTGCTATGTTCACCAAGTGCATATAATTTTATTGGGGGGCATCCAATATCGTGCAAAGAAGAATTCAGTTCCTCAATTGATCCTTTTTTTTTTTTTTTGTACATTTTTTAATTCATTTGAATTCAATCCTTCATCTTCTTCTTCGGTGGAATTTCTGCTTTCACTGTTTTCCTCAATATCATCCTTCAGTTGAGAAAACTTGTTCCTGCAGTTTGCACAAAGTTTCTGTCCTGGTTTCACTTGATAACCCTTAGCTGAAATTAATCTACTTTGCTTTAAAGATACAACACGAAGTCCTTTCTGAATGGAAGACTTGTGTATTCGAAAAGGATCACAACAATACTTTTGCAAATATACACATTGATGATGAAGACAAATAGTTTTTAACTCGTTACTTGTATCTATTTTTAATTTCAACAGAGTTAACTCAGTTTCAAAGAGATTAGTAATAAGTAATACTCTTTGTGTCCTTTTTCTTGACAAAACTAAACAAATGACAATCACTCTGAGTAACTTCTCCAACACTGCACTTCTCCATTTTTTTAAATAACAATATTAGAACAAAAAATATTCACATATATAATAACAACTAAAGCACATACTAATAGGAAATCAGAATCAGAAGATGAATTCAAAATTCAGTCATATGTGTTACTCCAGCAACAGTTGACTGAATGACTGGTTAAGGCAGTACTCTTTTGTTTTTACCAAAGTTTCATGGGTGGGCAATGGGAGAACCCCCAAGCATCAGAGCCATATGCAACTGCAGAATCTCAAACCACACATATATAAACAAGTCAAGGCAATGTGTTCTGTTTCAAAAAAGGCTTCACACCTGTTTCATAGATGAGCTAACAGCCTCTCAAAGGGATTTTAATTACTTTGCTTATTTTCATTCAGCACTGAGAAGTGCAGGAGGAGGGGAGCTCTTATTTATGACTTGATGAATAGTGGGGGATGATGGGTGTGTGAGGGACAGTGTCTTACAGTGCTCGAAATTAGCGGTCGTTAGTCGTATTTTGCAACTTTAAATTTCGTTTTGACGACCGCGATTTTGAAACTAGTCGTCACTTTGACGCCTAACTTGTGCTTCCCTGTCCTTTTCCAGTAGCTCAAGGTCAGTTTTCAGAACATCAACCTCACAATAGCAGAAAAGCGTCCTGCTATAATGGCAGAATCGGCCCTCAGCAGAATGACCAGTATCTCCTCTTTCCTCCCCCCAAAGACATCACCAGCACATGCTGTGCCTTTTGTTCCTTTGCACCTGTTTCCCCTTAATCCTTTCTTCCCCACCCTCTCCTGGAAATCGCTGTTCTGCACTAGTTGATGGAGATTCACTCATCACTTCATGTCAACACAGAGCGGCAGGTGAGAGACAAAGGTTTGGCAAACACATACAAAACAAAAAAATCTACAACTGTTTAAGCTTTTTTGGAAGTTTAAACTGCTAAATGAAAGCCTCATCTCTCGCATATTGATATACATAATGCCTTTGACGTGTTTTGCAGTTTGACTTTTTTTAACGCTCAAGCTGATTTTCTTACGCAATTTTTAATTAAATCGCCGTAATCGATGTTTCTGAGATTTTTTTTTTTTACTGTTTGAGTGCAACAATTAATGACAATTCTACGAAAAACGCTGCAGATTAATTCGTTTTTGTCCGATTTCCCATGCACGTGGGAAAAAGGCTTAGCACATTGCAGGTGTGCAGCAATCTTTTTTCATCTGTTTCTCGGTTGTACCTCTTCTGATAATTTCTTAAATTTTATGTTGTGCAAAGCCTATTCAACTAAAATACAAGGATATTTTTTTGCACCCCTTGTCTTTTAAGCCCCCCCCCCCCGCTCCGTAAAAAAAGTAAAAAAAGTTGGAATTAAAATTGGTTCTTGTAGTCCAAAACTTCTGCTGTCATGTATAATATTCTTTAATCTTTTTTATGTTGAGCATTTATTTATCCACAGTTCTATATTTTTAGCTCAACAGTACTTGAAAATTTGTATCAGAATATGAAGAAAAATAAAAATATAAAAACATTTTATCAAAAATCTGTTTTTACCCCTTCCCTCCACCTCTGAATGCCATTCTGAGTGTTTCAAGTGAAAAAATATGTTAACATGTTTATTAGATTTGTAAAAAAAATAACAATTGATCCTCAAAGAATAATTCAACATCAAAGAAAAAAAACTACATAGTCATATAAAGCCCGAACCCAGTGTAGAAAATTTTTGAAAAAGAAGACTGCAGATAAAAGGCAAAATACAACCAAGTTTATTAGCAAAAAAAATATAATTATTCTTTTTTTTTCCTTTTTGAGAGAGAAATAGAGGGATATTTGGGGGGGGGGGGTGTTTAGGGGTATTCTTTTCATTTAATTCTATTACAGTAATAGTCACATTTGCATTTGAGATCTTTAAAATTCAAATTTTCATGCTTATTATATAATTTATGTAAATCTTAACAAAATTTATGCACCTAATCAACGTAATTTGGACATTGCAACCAAGGAAATTATTTTGGCAACTAAGAAAAAAATATCAGGTGCCATTGGCACCTAACTCACTAATACTAATTTCGACCTCTGGTGTCTTATCCTATTATATCACTGTTATTTTCTTTCTTTTTTGTAATTCTCATTTTGGGTTTGAAAATTTCTAGAGAATAAGTTAGTTTAAACAATATCTTAAAAGTAAAGAAAATTAATGACTGAAGTGTAAAACTACAAATATGATCTCTTTTTATGCTCAAAAATACATTAGATCACTTATAAAAAATAAAAAGAAATGAAGGGAATATTTACTGCTAGCTTAATTTTTAAATTACTAGTTCATGTATATACAATTAAAAGATGTTTTAATATTATGCATGTTCCTTGAGGTAGGTTTTCAAGGATTTTCATTTCTGTGTTTATTGAATAAGTTATCATTACATCTAATTTTGTAATTAAAATTTTTTATTGTAATTTTTAATATTTTATGATGTATATTCAAGATAAGGGTGTGTTCTGGACTATACTGCATAATATTAGTCAGATTTTTACCCTTCAAGAGCAAGGCTGGTGCTAAAGTTTTTTTTTTTTTTTTTTTTCATATTACTATCTTAAAAAAAAAAGTTTTATCCCCTAAATTTAAATGTAGGAGTGTAAAAACCACCAAAGTTATTTTTTTGTGTGATAAAATGCATCTTTTAGATCAGAAATAAAAAAAAAAATGGGGATTATTTACTACCCTCTTGGAGATCTCATTTTAAGTAAAGCTCTATACTTGGTTGAAATAACACACTAAATTGTACTTCAGGAATTTTTCATGTTTTTTTATAGATACTTACTTAGAAAATTATATTTTTTCTATAACTCTTACATAATCAGGTACATTGAAAAAAAAAAATCATGAAGATTGGTTGGTAAATACGGAAGTTATGATTTATTTTCTGCATAAACGCGAATTGGTTTTCCTGCGTGCCATCGGCAAAAATCGAGAAATTTCAAAAACTTTGACACTCCATAAAATTTAAACCATTTGAGATAGAGCAAAAAAATTTTGCATTCTTTCTCAACTCTATAAAAGGAACAATTATTCTAAGTTTCAGCAAAATCCTAGACTATGGGTGTCAAGACTGGGTTGAAGTGATATGGATTGACCCAGCTATTAAAAATAACTTTTCTTTTTCGTCGCTTGGGGATCTAGTAGAACTTTTTCCATCTGTGTTTGAAGATTCTGCAATTGCAAAAGGGATAAAATTGTCTGAAAAAAAGGTTAGATATGTTGTTAATTTTGGTTTAGGACCATATTTTAAATCACACCTTTTTCGCGACATTGGCTCATCATATTATGTTTTGCATTACATAATAAACATGTGACCCCTTACAAGGTGTGTTGTGCAAGATTGTCCATTTTGTTGGTCTTTATGTCATCAGTGGTGTCATATTGATTTCAGAAAAAAGTATATTGTGCTTCTCATTAAAAATGCAAATATATAATATGCTTTTGAATAATGTATAACAATGTCCCAACTAGCATCTTAAGTTCGAATTCATAACTATCATAATTTATTTAGAAAACGCTTAGTTTGTTTAGCGAAAAGCAGGCTGACTATAATATTAAATTATTGATTGTTCGACATGTCATGCACAGAATAAGTTTTTGTTTTTTGACAAATGTATGTAATTTACATAAAAATTTATTTACCTTTTATAATGAGACTTTTTTTGAGAACGTTTAAAAAGCATTGAACTCTCTAGGGAGGGGGGGGATAGCAACAACGGTTGCGGATTTTATTTTTATTTGTATTCCTTAATGACATCTAATTTCATCATCTGCTAGCTGGAGATCATAATTTTCATTGATCTTTAGCATATGAAATTAGTATATCCAAGATACTTATTTCAACAAAAAAAAGATAAGTGTAATTAGCCCTTTATATTACTATACTATGTATGATTATATATTGTGGGTGCCACATGCTCCAAAAGCCGTGGCTGAATAGTGTCCTGGAATTGTCCTGGAATTTTATAAAAATTATGTCCTGGAATTTAAAAAATTGAACTCCGAGCCCTGAAATTAATAAAAGGCACATTAGAGTCCGGGTTATCTACTATAAACAGAGAACAGTGAAAAATATAGAGGGTTATATTAATGAAGTATTGAAAAACACTGAAATAAAACTTGTGACTAGGGCTCATAATTTCGGGGGTCATTCCCCCTCACCGTCTTTTAAAGGTTAATGTATTTTCATGAAAGTGGATGTGGTTTTCCGGTTGCTGTGTTTCATGGTAAGAATCGTTTTTTTGTTACAGTGCCTAATTATCATACCCCCTATCATATTCATATTTCTTTATTTTAACAGCTGTATATAAATAGTGTATTAAATAAACACATGTAATATTTTGTTAACAAAAGTCTTTAACAACAATGGTTCTGGTTATGAGAGTTTCAAAGTATGTGTTTTTTTTTTTTTTTTTTTTATAGCATGTAATGCTTATTCATTTTTATATTTCATACTGCAGTTTTGTGGGATACTAAGTTATTTAGGCTTCTAAATGTTGCTACATCCTTGTAGGTACTCATTTTTTCAATCAAAAAATTGTTGCACGTGATCTTTCAAATATATTTTGTTAAATTATATTTTTAATTCGCATTGCAGAGAACAAGAATATTTTTTAAAAGCAAAGGTACACTGTCTTACACTCTATATTGATATTTATGCTCTATTTTGATGTCAGGTGTCAAATGAAATAGTTAAAATAGTAAGTCATGGAAAATAGTTCGCAAAAGTCATGGAAAGTTCGGGAAAGTCATGGAATTGAAAAGTCCAGGTTGAGCAGATACCCTGCACTTAATCCTGATAATTTTTTTGTTGTACTTTTGTGTGTAGAGTCCGCAACACAACACTTTTTCTGCCATAACTAATTAATTTACAGTTGAATTAGCACTTCTTTTTATTTTGAGTTTGTGTGTTGGTAGTACTTCTACACTAGCAAAAAAAGAATTAACTTTTAGATCTTTATGTTGTAAATATTGATGTTTGAACTTTGTGAAATGTAGAGTCCGCAACATCCAAATACTGTGAAATGGCCCAACATCCTTTCGAAGTAGAGTGGTTTTAGTGCATCAATTTTGATTTAAGCATTTTTTTTTTCTGCAGTCTGCCCATCCTTACTACCGGGACGATTTTTAGTTTTTTTTCCACCTTTGGCAAAAACGTATCAAACGCTGAAAAGCATTAATGTAAAGATCTTAGTACCGTAAAGCGGAGTAAATCGTTACACTTTTCGGCTTTGATAGTAAAAAAGCAGTTACAAGATGTTTTTACAGTTTGATTTTTTTTTTTTTTTTTTTTTGTTAAAAACTTCAGACTTGCTTTGCTTTTGATATTCCAAGCAAAGATAAAACATGTTGAACATTTATTTTTTTCTATATATCATGATTTAGAGGTGTTTCGATTCACACTACTGTTAGGGGTCAATCGGAAAACATGTAAAAATGTTTTTTTTTTTTTTTTTTTTTTTTTCAATTTAAACTAAAATGTCTCACAAATATTAGTAATATTGATGGGGGAGAATAAGAACAGATAGTTACTGTCAAATAAATCTTCTATACCAGTAAATGTATTATTTATAAGAATTCAAAAGCAAGTTTGAACTTTTGCAAAATTAATTTTAAAGAAAAGGCATTTGAAATGAAAAACAAAGATTTAATATGAATTGAAGTCACTTATGTCGTCCACGAAAATGATCTTGTTCTTAAAACGAGCAGTTGTAGCTTGGCTTCAGTTTTTTCATAACATCTGGGATGAACGCTGTCTTTTCTTTAGTTTCTTGGAATCTCAGGTCTTCGGAGATCGTCCTTTAAGATTAGCCATGTATTGATTGTTGTCTATGTACTGAATTTTTGCTACATAGAGTCTGTATAACTTTCTCTCCATGCATTTAAGGTAAAAAGAAAACTGCTTTAGCAAAAATATTTTTTAATTCTTGACTTTCTGTCATTCTAAGATCTAGTTGCTCACCAGAAGGAGAAAACAATAAGTCCTTGTCCATGTTTTGACTAAAATTGGGGTTATAATCTTGATTTTTAAAACAGTTTCCTTTAAATAAGTTTGAATTGAAACGACAGATTAAAGTGTTTTGGTTAACCCTGCAAATCCTTTTTCAATGATATTATAAAGAATTTTTCATTTTATGACACAATTTTTTAAATGTTGCCTTTTTTAATGTGATACTCTGTTGCTCACATATATGCATATTTAAAAAAAACTATTCATAGGTTTAAAAGATGGAGGTCTGTACTTACATACAGAGTTTTGTAGACGATAAAAAGTGGATGTTTTTTAGCTCTCCGTGTGCAGCCTTGCTCATAAGCCGACATTGTTGCCAGAATGACAAAAACATTTTTTTTTCTTATGATATTTCCTTTCTAAAAAAAAAATAAATAAATAACTGCCAAAAATATCCTATGGTATATTTTTGAAGAATTTCTTTGTTTGGTCAGGAAGTTTTGTTCTGAATCACTCCGCCGAACGTTCCTACTACACCCCGTTTTATGGTACCGGCTCATTCCACGTCAAATCGCCTAATTTAAATAGTCGGCCGTGCCGTCATGTCTCGGATTTTGTTCAATATTTTTTTACGTATAGATACCTATGAGATAAACTCAAATTAATTTTTTTAGATTTTTTGAATAAAAATTTAGGGTTGTAGAATTTTTTGAAATTTTGATTTTTTCAGAATTTTTGCTTTTTTATTTTTGATATGCATTTTGAAAAAGCTCTATAACTTCCCCATTTTTCATCCAATTAAGCCAGTTTACGTATCATTTTAAAGCTAATTATTTTCTCCTTCAATATTAGTGACAAAAATGGGATTGTGTAAAATAGAATTTTGCCAATGGTCGTCTGAAGTCGGATTTTGTGTTTTTTCAATTGGTATGTTCAATAGGTCATATCTCCGGAGTACCAACTAAGAACTGCCCAATTTTTTTTTTTCAGTGATGACAACATCATATACTTTTTGTGTATAAAAAATTAGGAGGGTGTTTTTTGTTGTTTTGGAATAAAAAATTCAAGTGTGTTTTTTCAGTTGGTATGATGAATAGGTCATATCCCCAGACTACCAACTAAGAACTGCACGACACTTTTTTTCTGTTATGACAACATCATACCCTTTTTATGTATAAAAAATTAGGAGGGTGCTTTTTGTAGTTTTAGGATAAAAAAATCAAACGTGTTTTTTCAGTTGGTATGATCAATAGGTCATATCTCCGGATTACCAGTTAACAACTGACTGCGCCATTTTTTTTCCATAATGAAAACATGATGTTTTTATGATCAAGAAATTAGAACGAAGTTTTTTTGTTATTTTGAAATAAAAACATAACATGTTTTTTTTCAAAAAACTTTACTTTTAAAATCAACTTTTGAAACTTAAATTTGAGATTCACTCCGCGTCACACGTCACAAGCAGATGAAAATGTATCCTATTTATTACATTCAAATACTTGATGGTAGTTTTATATTGTTCTATTGCTTGCATGCTTTTGTAGTGAAAAGTCGCTGCATAATTATTTGCTAGCCACTCCATCAACCGATAGGAATTACGATAAAGTAAACTGAAATGTCTTTAAATATACTTTTATTCATAGTTTGACAAAGAAAGACGCGCGAGCTCTTGGTGGTTGGAAAGATTTTATATTTGGTTTCCATTATTCTGAAATCTACGTAACATTTTATAATTTGTTATCAAATGAAAGCATAAAAATTTCATGAATAACAATCTTTATTTCTACGATGTTCCGACAGTGGCAACAAAAGGTTTTTCAAACACCGAAACCTTCTTCACTAATATACCCTTCGTGTCTAATGGCTTGGAGAAGTAATTCTCTCTGCTGCCTACTATTATTAAGGCTCTTTCATATCTTTGCTTTAAAAAATCTTCATTTGCAACCACTTCCACTGCTGTAACGAAAAACATCTGTATCCCCTTTATGTTTTGAGAGGCAAATTGAAATAGATCATATGCATTTAAAATCTGTCCTTCGACAGTTCTTTGAAGACTTGCTCTTATTGCAAGCCGTTTTATTGTGCCCCCTACTCCATCGCATGCATTCTTGCCATGACTCGTGGCAAAGAAATGCCATTCAGCTGCCATGTCGTGGTCTTCCTTGTGATAGCATAGTTTTTTTTTTTTTAATTTTACGGAGTTTTAAACTTATCGAAAAATTGATTTTTAAAGAAATTTGTTTCAAAAATTCAATATTTTTTTTTTAATTTCAGAACAACAAAAAACACCCTTCTAATATCTTGATCATAAAAACATTATGATGTTTTCATTATAGAAAAAAAAATGGCGCAGTTGTAAACTGGTAATCCGGAGATATGACCTATTGATCATACCAACTGAAAAAACACGTTTGATTTTTTTATTCCAAAACTACAAAAAGCACCCTCCTAATTTTTTATACATAAAAAGGGCATGATGTTGTCATAACAGAAAAAAAGTGTCGTGCAGTTCTCAGTTGGTAGTCCGGAGATATGACCTATTGATCATACCAACTGAAAAAACACACTTGAATTTTTTATTCCAAAACAACGAAAAACACCCTCCTAATTTTTTATACATAAAAAGTATATGATGTTGTCATCACTGAAAAAAAAATTGGGCAGTTCTTAGTTGGTACTCCGGAGATATGACCCATTGAACATACCAACTGAAAAAACACAAAATCTGACTTCAGACGACCATTGACAAAATTCTATTTTTCACAATCTCATTTTTGTCACTAATATTGAAGGAGAAAATAATTAGCTTTAAAATGATAACGTAAACTGGCTTAATTGGATGAAAAATGAGGAAGTTATAGAGCTTTTTCAAAATGCATACCAAAAATAAAAAAGCAAAAATTCTGAAAAAATCAAAATTTCAAAAAATTCTACAACCCTAAATTTTTATTCAAAAAATCTAAAAAAATTAATTTGAGTTTATCTCATAGGTATCTATCCGTAAAAAAATATTGAGCAAAATCCGAGACATGACGGCACATAGCCTTAGGCGATTTGACGTGGAATGACCCTACCATAGACATAGCTATTTACTTTCATTAGAAAGATGCACAGGGGTTTGTTCCAACATTTCATTTCATCTTAATTTGATTTTGCTTGAACTATTGTTTCATAAATAAAATTTCAATAGGTAATATAGATGTATTCTGCTATGTTTAGAAGTCATGATTTTTCTTTTTCATTTCAGGTTTTCTAAAGCTCTTGTTATTGTTGAAATTATTGAAAAAGCTTTACAAAGCTTTGTAGAATGATAAACATCTTCTTTTAAAAAAGAAGTTCTTAAGAAGTTTTGAATTTTTCGTTAAAGATGGCTTTGGGTCCTTATTGTAAGGCATTGGGAATTGATGAAGAGGTCCTGAATGGACAGAAATCTTTGACTTGTGACATAAAAAGTGTCACAAATGGAATAATGTTTGAATTGAAGAAGTATAAGACTTCCAAGAGGTTAACTATGAAAGATGTTGTTGATTGGCTGATAAAAATTTTTGAAGCAAAGTGTGAAAATACTGAAGCAATTCAGGAAAAGTTAAATGAGAAAATAGAAAGCTTTTTGAACATGAGGAATACACTTATGAAAGCACCAAATAAATACCGTGGAGAAATGGAGCGATTGATGAACTGGCCATTTGATTTGCCACTTGAAATGGGCATAGATCCTCCTGCATTGTTTGAGCCTGTTGTTAGTGCAAATTTAGGCCCAAAACTTTTGAAAGTGCTTAAAGAAAAAGGTGGAGATGATGATGATTCTATTGATATGTCTAACCCATCTGATGATGATGATGAACAAATCAAAAAGAAGAAAGCCAGAGAAGAAATCATTCAATTAAAAAAAGATTTAGGATCAGTTAAGAAAATAATAACTTCTTTGAATGATAGAATGGTAGATTTGAATAAGCAATGCCAAGTATTGAATGATTTTAGCAAAATAAGTGTCTCTGAAAGACGTCGTATAGAAAGTGATGTTACAAAATTGAAAAGTGAATGGTGCAGTGTGATGTCTACATGGCATGATTGTATGGAACGCTTAAACCATGTTAATAGTAATAAAGGAAATTATTTGGATGTTGGTTATATGGTACGTAGAAATAAAACAAAGCAAGGAATATTTGATGAACTTAATTTTGAGTTTGAAAAAACTTTAGAGGAGTTCAAACATAAAGTAGTCACTTTGATTGAAAAAGAGAGACGCAAGAAAAAAGTTGTGGCTCGAGAATATAGGCAGAAAAGCAAAACTGACCGGAAGCGTGTTAGACAAGAAAGTGATGAAAATGAAGAAAGTAAGAAACCATGCTTGTCTGAAGAAGCAACTAAGTCCGTGCCACCTGTGTCGCCAACAGTAACAAATATGACTGTTGATGAATTCATGAAATCTGAAAAAATTGATGAATTCAAAGGTGGAAAGTTTATAAATGCATTGAAGGCAATCTATTTAGAATTAACATCAATGCCATTGACTTGCAATAATGTTCATGAAATTCTGTTTATTGTTTTAGATGAACTGGAACCATTAAATACAGATAAAATACCCACTCAATCATTTGCTGGAAATATATTTATGGAAGCTCGAATGGCTGTTGCTCTCCAAGCATTTTTAGACGTTCTTACAATTCATAAAGCTTCAATTTGTAATGACGGTACAGTAAAATTTGAATTGATAAATACTGATTATGATGTTACATTAGGGGATGAGACTCATATAAAGTTGGGAGTTAGAGACATTTCAAAGGGTAGTCCTGATTCATCATTAAACTCACTGAAAGATATTTTTCAGGACCTAATTAATTTGAAATATGAAGACAATTCAGCTCTGAAGAAAATGTTAGAAGTTATCGAAACTTTTGCTCATCCTCGGAATTTCTTGGATAAGAAGCTAGTGGAAATCCTGTTCTCATACAAGCAACAAGTGTTGCCTACATTGTCTGAAACATTTAGTGAACTGCCTGATAATCTTAAAACCAAAGCTACATTGATGAATAATTTTTACACTGGCCTGTACTTTTTATATGGCTTGGCAAAAGTAGCGGATGTCACAGTTCTGGCTTGGGAAAGTGTTTGTATTGGTGGTACCAATAAGGATATTTCAAAAAATGGAATTACACAGCTTTTTAGCAAAACAGTTCAAGATATATATACCTTTTGTGAGTTTTTAGACCCAGAAAATCAAGATGATTTGAGTTTGGAATTCAAAGATTTCATCAAAAAGGAAAAGAAATTAGAAAGTGTTCCATTAGCTCCTCATAAAAGTAACATTTTCAATGTGATTTTTCATAACACTGCAGGTGTATGGTTTTATCATGAAATTGGCTTGCTGAATGAATTTTCTGAAAAAGTAAAAGATAAAGAAGGTATTACCAATTCATTGTCGGAATTATTGAATGAAAAGCACAGCTATGCTTTAGCAAGAGCTTTAGGCTTGCTTGGCAAATTAGTTGCGGTACCTTTCTGGACCGTATTAGAAGATGACAAAGTGGAAGTTGGTCCTAGATATACTGCCTTATTGCAAAACTTTGAAAAATGGGCTAAAGATTCTTCAAAATTCATGAAAGGGCAAGAGCGGTTGTTTGAAGATGTACCTGTGTCTCATGATGCCGTTTATGTTAGCCTGATAAAGGACAATGAATCTAGTGATGCTTTTACAAAAGAAATTTTGGAATTAATTTTTACTGCCTTTATGCGTTACGCCAAGTACTTTTTATATGGGGCTTCAAATTTCGAGAAAATGAATGGCGAATCTGGAATGGATGTTGATGAAGACACTAAAGTAATTAAATTACTTCATGAAGATTTCAAACTTTATGACCAAATAACGATGAGTATGCATTTTGCAACACAATTTGCATCTGAAGCTCTTACTTTCTGCAACAATACTAGAAATGGTGAATGGAAAGAAAACTTATTTGGCAAGGACAACGCAAAGATTCCTGGTAATTATGAGTTAGTACAAGATTTGGTTGGGAAGGACTGTAGTAAACAGTTGAAGGATTTATACAAGAGAAAAATTAAATTACATGAAATTGAACTTGCTGATGCTTTTCATTTAGAAGAGCGCAATAAATCCCAACTTGAAAAGAAATATAAATTGATTGATGACCTCATCAAGTGGGGTGGATTATGGAAAAGTGAGACAGAAATTGATGCTCAGATAAAAGATATGGCAGAAAGTGATCGACTCAGTGCATTTAAAGCCCAAATAAGATTTCGGCGACATGTATTAGGTGTAGAACATGGTCAAGGTTTGCTAGATTTAGCTTCTGAAGGAGAATGCTTCAATGCTCAGAAGCTTTATGAAAATTTGAAGACCATATTAAAGAAAGAATGTGAGATGACAGAATCAAAGCTTTATGAGTTGGCTTCATCTTCTAAAGATAAAAAGAAAAGGAAGAAAATTTATGATTTGCTTGATAAGGCAGAAGAGCTAAAGCCAGCTGCAGAATTCTCTCGAAGTGCTGTGCCAAAAGAAAACTTCCATTGGCTTCTTGGTAAACTTGTGAGTCATACTATTGCATTTGAGCAAGCAAGAGAAAACTTAACCGGTGTATGCATTGCTAGGAAGAAATTAAATGGAGCATATTCATATTTTATTCGTTATAAAGGAAAAGGTGTTTTCAACATTCCTGAAAGTAGAATTGCTGAAGATCATAAAAATCATCTTCTAAAGATTGTTGATCCATCTCCTAATGATTTGGTTGGTTCTGAGCTTAGTCGTGCTTTTATCAAAGATGATGGAGATTTAGAATGGCATGATTGCAAAGTAGTTGGAGTTGATAAAAATGGTAGTGACTTTGTCATTGAGTTTGAATTATACGGTGTTGATGGAAAATTAGCTGCAGAATATAATATTCCTGATATTGAAACGCTCACTTACACATCTCGTTTGTTGGATGACTATCGAAATCATCATCTTAGATTGCTGTAATTCCTTAACTTTCATACTGGGGAGTTAAGTGCCTAATAACATACCTTCCATATGAGTGACAGTTGATCCTTATGTAAAAAGCATTTTCATTTTGCTTTTAAGTTTTTACAGCAATGTACAGTTTCTTGCAATTTTATTATACATCATCATGCCTATTTCTAGGTGTTCACCAACAGATGGTATCTTTATACATTTCATTGCATATTTTGTATATGCACAATTTTAGTCCTGGTTTAAAATTTTTACTCTGAATTTTAAAAAGTTTGAGATGTATTTTTATGCAAATGGGTTCATTGTCATTCCTGTATCATAAAATTTTCCTGCCATTCAATTGTTATTCAGTTATGAGCATCATCTGGAGCTATTGTAAAGGTAATTTAAAATTTGATTTTTCCTTTTGTTTGGTCATAAAGATAGATCTAAATTATTTTACCTTTATATGTTTTAATCTTTCAAGTAAATTTCTACCAGTGCTTTTAGTTATGATTTGAAAACTGCATCTGTATTTCTAATTTTTATTTGTTACTACTTATAACATATTTTTTTATTTAAATGAGTAATTATAATTATCAGTGCAATTAAGGGGAGAGGTTCAGTTTTTGGCCATGTAAAGGTTACAACTACTTTAGCCAAAATTAAATATGGCTTGGTTTTATTAGCTTATTGTCTAGTTTTTTAGTAAAGTTTGATATGTTGTTAGGCTAAAGTGATTTGAGTAATGAGCATAAATTTGCTAATGGCATGCGTTCCATATTCCTTATTTGCTCCATTTTCCTTTCATGTGTCTTTAGTAATACTTTTCATGTACATTATTGTTACAAATTAGATTTCTATGAAGCATTGTTATTTCAAAAATTTTTAATGCTTTGGATGTTATTGCTATATTTTTATTTAAATCTCTAAGTGATTGGAATTTTTGAATCACAACTCTGGTTAGGTAGCCCAAACGTTACATCTCCAATGGACGAGCTACGGCAAAAACCATAAATAGGTTAATTTTTTTTTAAAAAGTATTAAGCATATGAACAGAATGCTGTGCAAAACGATTTTCAATTATTTTTTAGGATGATGAAATAAATTTAATGGGAGAATAAAAAAAGTGTGATTCTGTGCAGAAAATCTTAAGAGAATTGTCTCAAATTGAAGGGTTAAAAGATAAATTTCTGAAAATTAAAAAGAAATTTGGAGTGAATGTATATGCAATGTGGGTTATTCTTCAAAAAGTATAACATTTACATCGCATGCAATTTACAATAAAAAATTTAATGAAAAATTCATTTAACTATTTTAACTTCAGTTAATACGTGTCCATTTAACTATATCAAGAATTTTTTGCAATTCACTAGTTTTAGACTTCTATCAAATTAAGAATTCTTAATATATGCTCGAGTTTGCTATTTTAGGAAGCTGATTAAAAAATTTACAATTTCATACTTTGCCAACTTTTACAGATTATGCATAAAAATTACACATTTTAGTTGTTTTTACGCTTTAGTCTGGAATTTGTACACATTTTCAAATTCTGATTATATCCGCCTCTATGAAAGTCTCCTATTTTGATTTGCTGTGTGATTTTACTGCATGGATGTGGTAAATTCTGTGCTTACTATGATTTTCAACTTAGCTTATCTCGTGATTCACAGCAGGGGAGAGGACTTGTACAATCCCATTTTGCCATGCCCTCTCGGAAATTTCAGTCCAGTTGCATCCAAGTTGAATCAAGTTAAATTATTAATTTTTTTCTAAAATTTGATTAAAAACATTTCAAATGGCAATGGAATTTTTAAATTTAGGAGTTTAGGTGGGAAAATTATGAAGAAGTTAATGTCAGCTACTTAAATTCAGCACTTTTTTATGCTGAATTGAAGTAACTCACATTCACTTAGAAAAAAAAAAATCTTAAAATTTTGTTGATCATGTTAATTCATATATTAAATATTTTACATCATTCTTAATCTTGTGTGTTCTTTATTAAATTTGAGTAAATTTTAATCCAATGAAATAGTGATATGCACAAAAAAGATTTTCTATTTTCAAAAGTTGGCAAGTATAAATTTATTTTATGGTAGTAAGTACTAATTTTCTTATTATATCATGTCCTTGGTTTTGTTTGTTTTTATATTTTATTAATGACTAAAGTAATGGGAATTGAGTAGGGCTATTGTTGATGGTCACTTTTAGTAAGTTTCATGAAAAAAGCAGGAAACATAAGGCTTAGAAATGGAAAATTGTTTTATTTCAAAAGTTACACATTCTGAAGAATGACCTCTACATATATCTAATTGTAATAATTCTTTGTGTATTTTATTGTTCAATAATTATTTAACATGTTCGTTTGAAAAGCTTTATAAAGTTAAAAACAGTTTATACTACACAGAATTAAGCCTTTATGAATAATTAACTATTATGCAGAGGTTATAAAACTTCTAATTAAAACATACGTAGCCATAAGTACACAACGAATTTTCTGCAGCTTAGTTATGGTTTTGCACTAAGAAGTTTGTCAAAACATAACAAAATGTAATAGAAATAACATTTGCTATAAATAATAAATTGCTTTAATATTTTAGCTGTCCCACCATTTCAAAGTTGTTGACTTTGTTCAACCAGGGCAAGTTGTGTTTCAATGAAGTTTTATGTATAACTTTATGTTACGAACTCTTAAATTATGTCAGTGTAATTTATATTTTCATTTATTTATTTTAAAGAAAAGCCTCTGCATAATAGCAAAATATTTTTATTGCATGGTATAGTCTCCATTTGGTGAGCCATGGCTTTTAAATGAATATTAAATATCAATTTAATTCTCTCGACTAGTTGCATGTAATTGAACATTTTTGCTAACCTGTGCTTTCATAAATGTTGTTAAATCCAAAAAATAAGTATATATTCAAATGTTATTTATTATGTCAATATTGTTCTCATTTGTTAAAGCATTTTTTTTCTTTGAGAAGTTTCTTAAAATGATCTTGTGTAAACATTCATTTTTAAAGCAGTTTTCCTTAAATGTTCCTTAACTTGTCTGATGTAAGTATGCCATTGTTGGTTTTGAATTGTTTTTTTTCCCTATCAGTTGTAAGCTCATTTGCTATATATGAAGTATAACTTATTGTTCTTAAGGAATTAATCTGTGATTGATTGATTTTTGCTAGTCATCTTGATTCACTTCTCTAAAGAGAACATTTAATATAAGTTCCTGCAAGTCATAAAATTATTTGTTCAGTTTAACTAACGTTCTATTCCTTTTCACGAATGAAATTATTTTTGTTTTCTGATATATTCGTGCTAAAATGATTGTTTTCTTTTATCGAAATTAAATACTTTTTAGTTTATTGTAATCAGATTCTCTTTTATTATAATTGGGGTTAGCACATTTTTGCCGAAGGTGGTAAAAACCGTCCCGGTAAAAATACCTTTTTGAAAGTTTTTTTTTTTGCCAAAGTAGCAAGAATAATTAACTTTATTTTCCAAAATTTTTACTATTTTTACTTAAAAGTTCTTTGATTTTTAGAAAAAGGTTTCTTTGGTAAATACTATTGTAGAATTGGGGGGAGAGTAAATAACTATAAAATAGGTCACTGGCATTGGCTTAAAAGATTTAACACATACGCCATGAAAGGGATTGGAGTATCTTTCAGTTAGTTTTTAACATGGAAGTCATGCCAGATCTATCCTATAAAGGCAATTTAAATTTTTGAGAAATAAACTATTATTAGTATTTACAACATCATCTTAAAGTGACAGTAGGCTATGTTCAGACCTGTCATTTTTAATTTTTCCAGGGTGGGCGAGGGGTCACGGGTTCATATTCAATGCCGAAAAACAACCAACGCAACAATCATTTATTTGTAAACACATTCATTTCTATAAATCAGGGGGGGGAGGGGCAATTTTCTCCTTCTGACCCCACAATATGACTGGCCTGGCTATCTTACTACTGTTTGTTCTGAGGCCTAAATGTGATTGTTGCTCTGAGATGGAAACATATCGTATTGAACTATAGGTAACCAATAATGAAAAGTTCATTAAATTCAAGTAAATTTCTTCACTATAATTGGAATATATATTTGTTTTTCCAACACTGAATAGCAAAAACAAGTGTTGAAACATTTTTTCCTAATCTATTTCAAGTTTTTTTTCCCCTCAAGAATTATTTTAAAATATTTTAGTTAGTTAATAAATACCAATAAAATTTTAAATTAATTTGCTGATTTTACTCTCAATTGTAGTTTCAAAATTATACTAATTTTTAGTAATTTCTTTGATATCCAGCAATTTTTCTAGTTTTTGCCGGTTTTTACCAGGTTTTTTCCAGTTTTTGCCACTGTCCCAGCAAAAATACCATTTTGCCGGCAAAATGCCCAACCCTAGTTATGATGTATTATGTTTCTCTGGTTTTTAATATTTCAAATTTCATTTGTTGATGAAAGCTGTAGATTGAAGTTTACCTTAACTAAATAATTAGATTGAATTTATCTTACTTAAATACTTAGTTAATAGATTGTACCATATTCTTAAAAAAACAAATGACTAATGTACAGAAAAGAATGCAATTATTGTCCAAATTAGATACAAAAGTAATTTAACATTTTTTCCCTATCTATGCATGAAACTATTTATGCCAATGTATTACTTTACCTGTATTTTCATTGAATGATGTATTGCTGTATAGAATACATATTTTTCATGCATATTTTTAGACTTATCTTTCAACCAATTGAGTGATGAGGGAAGTATTTATTCTTGTACTATCATACATTTTAGTAGCTTCATTAGTTTGATTTGTTTTTACCAACCAATGTTTGAGGCATTGTCAGGGTTGAAATTTTATATCTGACAAACTTGACTGTAGTTGATTGTGCAGCTATCGTGTTAAGAGATTGAGTGGTTCAGCCCTCCATCTTTTGATATTTTCATGCTGAAAGGAACTAGAATTCACAGATTTTGTCATGGGAGAAAGTGCATTGTTCATGTATACATATTGTAGTTGAGCAAACTATTTATCAAATGATCATGTCACAAGTGTGTACAGAAATATCAAGTCTCATTTTTGATGTTGATTTGTAAATGCATCTGTGGGTCGTATGAATGGAACGGTTGCGCTTTTAGGAATACTTTCATTCAGATTTGTAGTAACAATAATACATGCATCCCATGTGATGGTTTTTTCTGTAAAACAATATTATACTTAAACCATTTATATTTGTCTAGTTGCTATGAGTACCCAGTGTTGTCATTTGTGTAGCTTTTCTAATGTATGTCATTTTGAAGGGAAAATACCATAGGTGATGGTATAACTGCATTTTCATTGAATTTGAGGTCAAAGTTAAAAATTGATAATATTAATGTGTTTCAGTAGTTACATTTGTGTGATGTTAATTGTATGGTAGATTTCATTCAATTTTGCTTATTTTGTATGCTAATTTTGGTTTCCAAAACAGATTTGGATTTCTTGTAGAAACCACCAATTCTTGTGTAACTTTAATGTAATACATTTTCATCTGATAAATAAATGTCAGTTTGCTGAAATGGTCTTATTCATCTCATGCATTTCAATTATTTTAATAATATTCTACTTTAATATTATTTTCAGCTTTATTTTAGAGTAGAGCATTGCATGAAACTTCAACCACAATGGGAATTTTTATTGTTTATTGTCACTTTTTTATCAAAATGAAATTTGTACTTGTAGGTCTTGGGGGAAATTATATTCAAAAAGCAGAAAGTTTTGTCAAAAACTGAAAGGTAGTTTTGTTTTGGTCTGTATTAGATTTTACAGAAAGCTAAGTATTAAAAAATAATGAATTGGATGCATAATTAAATGCATATAATGATTCTATTCGCCACATTTTTTTTTATATTCTAAGTGTTACGTAACATTTTAGCTTACTCTAATTGTTAAACCAGTTCCACTAATCAGGGGTGCCCATCCCCCCCAAGCTCAATGGCGCAAATTCCCCCCCCCCCCCCACAAAAAATTTTCACAACCCTATTGTGATTTTTATCCCTCTTTTTTATCTATTTTTTAAAATATCATTTATTTATTTTTTAAATATTATTTATTTATTTTTTTAAATATTATTTATTTATTTTTTAAATATTATTTATTTATATTTTTAAATATTTTTATTTATTTTTTTTAAATTAAAACTATTATTTTTTTATATATTATTAATTTTTTTAAAGTACTAATTATGCGCAGAATAGAATCGCTTTTTTTCCCTTCCAGACATTCCAAGCACACACACACACACAAAAAATAAATAAATGATAATAAAGAAATAACTTAAATTAAAAAAATAAATTAATGAATAATTTACATTAAAAAAATCAGTAAATAATTTAATTTAAAAAATAAATTAATAAATAATTTAAATAAATAAATAAATTAGTTTAAAAAATCCCCCCAAAAATTTTGATGGCGCAACTTGCGCCATAATCCCCCCCTGTGGGCACCCCTGCCACTAATTATGTATTTTTGTACTGATAGTACCATTTCTCTTTTTCCATTCTAAATAAGTAAAATAAAGCATTGTTTGGAATATGAAAGCATGTTCTACAGTTAAGTTGTTTATAGTAAAAACAAATATGATTAAATATAAAATCACACTATCATTCAACTTGATATAAGCTGATATTCATACTATGTCTTAATTATATAACACATGTCTAAAACATTCTTAATTTTAAAATTTTGAAATTAGATTGAATTTGTTAGTTATGGGGTACATTAGGGTGGTTCAAAAATTTTTTTTTTTTGCTACGGACCAAGGCGCACCCTACTTTTTTTACATTTATGTATAAGATTACTCCCCTAAAATTTCAGCTCTCTACTCTTAATGGAAGATGGTGCTCAAACACCCTTCATTTTTACGCTTTTCCGTAATTTTCACAATTTTTGCGTTTTTCAAACTACGGAGACCATTTTCTCGGAAGTGATTTTTTTTTTCAATTATTCTCATTTTCCAACGCATAAATATTTGTTCAAACAATTGGAAAGTTTCTTACTCGTTTGAATCTATATAGCAACACCTTTGATACAATCAATTATTTAGTAGATTGCAGCATACAATGTAGATTGCAGTACTTGTCTACATGTTGTGCTATGATTTTCAAAACTTACTCTTGCCAAAATAGAGTTGTGGAAGAGCTGTGCAAAATGCTTTTTATGTTTTTAAAGTAGTGGGACGCAGAGAAAAAAATTGATAGATTTAAAAATTTAAACTAATAGTGCTAATACTATCGCATGAAGAATGAATTAAATTATAAAAACTAATTGCACAAAATAAACTATTGTAGCTTGTCTGGCATAGAACTAATCTGAAATTTAGGCAATGATATTTACTTCATGCTTACTTTGGCCATCATATTCATCACAAGTTCTATTCTTTTTAATAACTTCAAAGCGAAAAAATATTTGGCAAAGATTTAAACAAACAAAAAAAAAAAAAGAATGTTGCACATAGACCTTAAAAAATACTTTAACAAGTTTGAAACTTCAACTGTAAGCTTTTTATAAATCTTTTGATAAATCTTTGCTCACTCCTGCTGATTATAAAGAGATAGTTGAATTATTATTAGTCAATTAGGGAGTTTAACTGAGAAAATCCAGTCTCTTATGTGCCACAAAATATTTATGTTCCTATATAAGAAGAAAGTTTTCATTTAATCATGGGAGAAAAAAACCTAGGTACAACACTTTCTACAGTTTCAGTGCAGTTTTGTACAGTAAAACAAATATATTGAGCATTAATAGATGCTCCATTTGCAATTAAAACTTCTGGGAATATCTGAACTTAGAAAAAGCCTTGGAATTGAACCTGGAAATTGAAATAGCAAGTAGGGCAGTTTTATTGAAGTACATGTGACAGTGACACCTTTCTGGTGAATTAATTAGTTTGACTTAGTTTTTTTGTATCAAATTCTAGTTGAAAGAAAAGGAAGTTATTTCAAGAATAAAGATGTGAAATATAACAAGTGTAGTACAGAACAATTGGATTCTTTTCAAACATGAATATTAGAGATTATTTTCTAACAGTCTTCGTCCTACGCCCCAATGAATGCAAATATAATATCAATCACAGAATTAAAAGAAAAAATTAAAATAAATAAATAAATAATGGTGAATAACATTGCTGAGGAAAATGTTCAAATAATTCAAGAATTTAACAGGATTTTTTTCAATAATGAGGACAAAAAGCAGTTTCTTTTATCTGCTGTTGAAGAAAATTGAGTACTTATCCTTGCTGAGACAATAAAATATTCAATACTAAAAGTCTCTCTCTCTCTCAAAAAAAAAAAAAAAATATATATGTATAAATATACGTAGAAAGTTAAATTGCACAGCAAGGAGTTTAAATATTTTGGCTTGAATTAAAAACTTCTCACAAATTTCAGTATAACAACACTGCTCGGCACAAATGAGCTTCAAATGTATCTGACACTATTCTTGCTGTTTCTTATGTAAAATACCCCACTGAATCCAAATATGATATTTGTTTCCCCCTTCACGGTGATCGCTCGAAAATAACTGGAATGAATATAAATAATACTGAAAGGTTCTTCACTGAAGGAAATCTACGGTGCGACTCATATGTAACATGCGATGTTTGCAAGGTTTTAAAAAAAATTTTACAACTTGAAAATTCTTTTGGACGTGGGAGTCATAGATGGCAGTCCAATATTATTGTGTTTCACCAAAAAGTTCGTGTAAAATTTTGAAACTGGAAAAAATGAGTTGTTAATGATATGTTAAATGTTTTAACGAGGGGAGGGGGGAAATACCCCCATGAGCCTCCTAACTTGTGAAAAGTTGTTTATGATTTTGAACTTTTCACCTCTCTAGCCCTATGGAAGAATATTAATGGTTAATATAATGCTTCCCTCTTCTCCAAATAATATCAATGAAATTGTCGAAATCTGATGAAAATAGGAGGGGAGGGGGCGCTATTTTCGAAAAGTGGGAGGCAATGGGGGAAAAGGGTGGCCATATTAGGATTCAGGGGATCATTGAACATAAGATTCAGCAAGAATAATAGCAAAACACCCGGAATTTTTTTCTGACGCTCAACCGAAAAACGCTTGAAATTGACAAAAACTGGAGAACTATTTGAGCTTTGAGCATCGTCTTTTTATTTAAGTAGGAGGTTGAAATTTTTGCAGAATATTAGGGTGGATAAAGGTAAAAAAATGAGCCACCGCCGTGACCTCTAGGACAAATTTTTTTTTTCGCCATAGGTTTGTGAACCACCCTAGGGTACATGCATTTTTCCTTAACTTATCATTCAGTATTTATACTTAAAATAAAATATGTGATGAGTTTAATTTTAGAACTGTTTATTTGCAAAAGAATTAAATTAAAAAGAAGCATTTTCTTTCAAGTCGTACATGAAATCGAAACTTAATATCTTTCATCAAAAGTAAATGCAAGGAATGAGCACTCGCCTCACATTTTGCTCTTTTTCAAAATTAATGATAAAAATAAACTCCAATGTACTTTTTGTTGATAAAAATAAACTCCAATATACTTTTTGTTAATTCTCCGGGTATTTTATAATCCTGGATGTAAGCTGTAAGCGTAGCATCAGGGGAAGAGCCCTCCCCACTCCAACTTGCTGGACACTTCTTTGGAGCATAAAGTTTTCCAAATTCAGAATGAAAATCATAGAATGTCAGTTTAAAATAAGAGTTTAGGAGGAAAACATGAGATCCCCCGCTTTATTTAGAATCCCACAGTCGTGGTTTTCAAACTTCAATGATGAAAATTACTGGAGAACTGCCAGATCCATAACATCGCCAAAAAATGGTCTAAAATTACACCTTATTGAAGACTACAATTTTGAATATTTTTCAAAGGGAAACACTGAACTCTTTCCAGGGCTTTACTAACACTCCGTCAGTCTGTGCACCAGCACGGAGTAAAAAAAAAGGTGTGGGGCAAACTTACCGAATCAAAGTAAGAAAATATTACAACAGAGTTTCTGTAAAAATAAAACATTTATATTCGTACATAATTAATTAGTTCCAAAATCTTTCACCAAAAATTGATGCGAAGGGGTTTGGGGTGTTTAATATGGCGCGAAACGTGTTATGAAACAGAGTGCAAACATCTAACAAAATTGCGCATGCGCTTTTGTATCCATAAAAGTTGTTTATGCATTGCCTTAATGCATAAGAAATTTTCAAAGAGGCGTCTTCTCTTCAGAGATGCAAGGGAATGCACTCTGAAGCCTCTTGCTCATTTAATCCAGTTGTAGCTTTCAACTCTATGATGAAATATCGGGGCTTTTAATTTTTTACTAATTACACAGACTGAAAAATAATTTTTAAAAATGGAACATTATTGGCAGAGAGCTCTCCCCAAGGGTAGGTGAAGAAGTGGGGTGCGCCCTTAGTTTTTCAGGGAAGAAGCTGCTAATTTCATTA
Organism: Uloborus plumipes; assembly: GCA_038373865.1. Taxonomy (NCBI): domain Eukaryota; kingdom Metazoa; phylum Arthropoda; class Arachnida; order Araneae; family Uloboridae; genus Uloborus; species Uloborus plumipes. The sequence goes on along the minus strand of JAXGGA010003306.1, from coordinate 22,295 downwards.
CAGTCACGTAAAAGTTAGGAAAACCTTCGCAGTGCTACAAAAAGAAAAGAACAATAAATCTGAGTTTTGACATCTCGAATTCAAATTATGTTTTTCGCAATAACCAATTGCGATAGGTGTGTAGGCATGTGTGTTTGTACCTATTCCCCACCATGTGCTGTAAGGACCAGTGAGCAGGTCCATTTCAGTGAAACATTGGGATGCGATACATCGGCAGACTACCCATCTGAAAGAGGGACTGCACGACATTTGAGGTCAAAAAAGGAAACATACAGCAATTTGTCATCACTCAAAAAAGAAGAAAATGAGCAGAAATATCAAAGCGTTTATTATTATATTTTGCTATTTTATTTATTGATTTTTTTTTTTTTTTCAAGTAAAAGAAAATGTTATTTAAAAACGTTATTTAGGATCAACTGCGTAACTCTTATATGGTCATTCCATGTCAAGTGATCCAACGTTTTTTACCTTACATTTTTGTATTTCTTTAAAATTTGGCTCATTAATTGTACCCCTTAAGGTAATCAAAAGTCTCAATTTTTAGATTTTTATCTCTATTATTTTTTCATTTATGAGACTTTGAACTTTGGAAAAACCCTCGTTTTTCCATGGATAAGGGAACATAAAGGGACCATAACTCGGCACCAAATACACTGCTCTACATTGAAAATGCAACACCAAGAAGGAGTGGTCAGAAAATCATGCAAATTTTACCGTAGACGCACGTTACTGAGTTATGCAAATGATATGAAATGCGCAGCTCTCCGACGCACGTGAAGCAAGATGAATGAAGTTGAAAAGTGCGCTACGTTCATGTTGGTTTTTCTGCCAGACTAATTATCGGAGAAATTTGGTTTTTGTCTCGAAGGATACGTGTGACAGGAGGAAATGCCATGCCGTCCTCAACGAAGACACTTCCAGCATATAGATGACTTTACAAGGGGTATGGTGATCGGACTGAGAAGGGGAGGTTGGTCCATACGTCAAATTGCAGCTGATACCCACATGGATGCAAGCACTGTGCATCGGCTGTGTCGGAGATGGTTGGAAAGAGGAAATGTAGCCACATTGAGGGGTGCAGGTGCAGCCAGAGTGACGTCAGACCGCTTGGATCGACGGATTCACCGACAAGCTGTGGCGGACCCGCAAGTCACTTGTACGTCGATTCTGCAGCACGTGCAAGGTACCCTGGATATTCCTGTGTCGACCAGAACCATTTCCCGTCGACTGGTTGCACGTGGCCTGCAATCACGGCGCCCGCTAAGAAAACTACCATTGACCTGACAGCACAGACTCCAACGTTTGGAATGGTAATGGACCAGAGCGACGTGGATGGCAGAATGGCAAACCGTAGTGTTCTCAGATGAATCCCGCTTCTGTTTGTCCAGCGATAGTCATCGCATACGTGTGTGGCGTCGATGTGGAGAAAGATCGAATCCGGCAGTAACTGTGGAACGCCCCACAGCGCGACAACGTGGCATAATGGTTTGGGGCGCTATTGCATACAATTCCGTATCACCTCTAGTTCGTATTCGGGGCACTATGACGGCCCGACGATATGTAGATAATGTACTGCGGCCGGTGGCAATCCCCTACCTTCAGGGTCTGCCAAATGCAATTTTTCAACAGGATAACGCCCGGCCTCACAGTGCTCGAATCAGCCAACATGCTCTACGAGGTGTACATATGCTTTCCTGGCCACCATACTCTCCTGACTTGTCACCAATCGAACATGTGTGGGACGTGATTGGACGCCGTTTGCAGAACCTGTCTGCCTCGTTCAGAGGACGAACTGTGGCAAATGGTTGAAAGGGACTGGAGTACCATCCCTCAGGACACCATCCGCAGGCTTATTGACTCCATGCCTAGACGTGTTTCTTCGTGCATCGCTGTCCGCGGTGGTCCTACTTCTTACGGAGCCGATGCCGTCCTCGCTCTAAATTTTGCTTATTTATTTTGAAATAAATATCACTTATTGTTCCATGCTGTCTCTGTCTTCTTACCAAATTTCATCAATTTCTGACCACTCCTTCTTGGTGTTGCATTTTCAATGTCGAGCAGTGTATATAGAACAATTTGGTAAATCGCATTTTAAAGTACGTTAGTTGCCGCTTAATCTGATATGCAACATGACTAATTTGATAAAAATTTTCTTTTTCAAAAAATGAAATTTAAATTTCTCGAAAAACATATAATGAATTTTTTTCAAAAAATTCTCAAATTCTTGTGTGTTTTATCTATATTTGTACAAATTTTTAGATTGGGATCTCAATGGGGTCATATTTTTTTGAATTTTTGAATAAAACTGTATAGGAAAAAAATGATGTTTTTTAGATTCTATTTATTTAAATACTAAGTTATCTTGCTTGTGATGGTCTAAAATGTAGTAAACAAACATGAATATGTTTAAAGTGAGCTGGCATGAGCTTATAGATTTGTCAGGTTCACCCCCTCACCCTTTCCTCCCCCGCATAACCTTTCTTTTTTAATTCAAAACTGTTCAAAATGTTTAAAAAAAAAAAAACCTTTGATACAAAATGAATAGTAAACTTATTTAAAGTTGGTAAATGGGTTTCCTTATAACAAGGCAAAGTAAAACCCTTCCCCCACCCAAATATACCATTAACGCTACACTAATATGACGTCTCACCTGGGGATTGATTTGAGGATTATTTTCCCCCTAGGTATATATTGTTTTTCAGACGAAGTATTTCTCTTTTCAATCCGACCTTCACAAAGTGTACTTCCATTCAATATCTGAATTTAAACTTATGATTCATTTGATCCCCTCCCCCAGCACCAATCTTCAATTTTGGAGGAAGAAAAGAAACGGTTCGCCCCAAGATCATAGCAAACAGCAAAATAGCACTGTTTCCCCTTGTTCTCATAATGTTTTCCCATTATTTTCACCCAGTAACTAAGCCTAACGAGGGGAACTCTTGGAGAGATTTCCGGATGCTCTAAGTGTTAAACGGTTAGACTTTCTCATTCTGGCGAACAGCTATCCCATTGAAAACAGAAAAGATGGACGACAGTGATTGTCGCGAATGCGCGTATCCGCAGCGAATGTATCCGCACAATCGCAAATATACACTGCTCGACATTGAAAATGCAACACCAAGAAGGAGTGGTCAGAAATTGATGAAATTTGGTAAGAAGACAGAGACAGCATGGAACAATAAGTGATATTTATTTCAAAATAAATAAGCAAAATTTAGAGCGAGGACGGCGTCGGCTCAGTAAGAAGTAGGACCACCGCGGACAGCGATGCACGAAGAAACACGTCTAGGCATGGAGTCAATAAGCCTGCGATTGGTGTCCTGAGGGATGGCACTCCATTCCCTTTCAACCATTTGCCACAGTTCATCCTCTGAACGAGGCAGTGACAGGTTCTGCAAACGGCGTCCAATCACGTCCCACACATGTTCGATTGGTGACAAGTCAGGAGAGTATGGTGGCCAGGAAAGCATCTGTACACCTCGTAGAGCATGTTGGCTGATTCGAGCACTGTGAGGCCGGGCGTTATCCTGTTGAAAAATTGCATTTGGCAGACCCTGAAGGTAGGGGATTGCCACCGGCCGCAGTACATTATCTACATATCGTTGGGACGTCATAGTGCCCCGAATACGAACTAGAGGTGATACGGAATTGTATGCAATAGCGCCCCAAACCATTATGCCACGTTGTCGCGCTGTGGGGCGTTCCACAGTTACTGCCGGATTCGATCTTTCTCCACGTCGACGCCACACACGTATGCGATGACTATCGCTGGACAAACAGAAGCGGGATTTATCTGAGAACACTACGGTTTGCCATTCTGCCATCCACGTCGCTCTGGTCCGGCACCATTCTAAACGTTGGAGTCTGTGCTGTGAGGTCAATGGCAGTCTTCTTAGCGGGCGCCGTGATTGCAGGCCATTTGCAACCAGTCGACTGGAAATGGTTCTGGTCGACACAGGAACATCCAGGGTACCTTGCACGTACTGCAGAATCGACGTACAAGTGACTTGCGGGTCCGCCACAGCTTGTCGGTGAATCCGTCGATCCAAGCGGTCTGACGTCACTCTGGCTGCACCTGCACCCCTCAATGTGGCTACATTTCCTCTTTCCAACCATCTCCGACACAGCCGATGCACAGTGCTTGCATCCATGTGGGTATCAGCTGCAATTTGACGTATGGACCAACCTCCCCTTCTCAGTTTGATCACCATACCCCTTGTAAAGTCGTCTATATGCTGGAAGTGTCTTCGTTGAGGACGGCGTGGCATTTCCTCCTATCGCACGTATCCTTCGAGACAAAAACCAAATTTCTCCGATAATTTAGTCTGGCAGAAAAACCAACATGAACATAGCCCACTTTTCAACTGCATTCTCTTATATCTTACTTCACGTGCGTCGGAGAGCTGCGCATTTCATATCATTTGCATAACTCAGTGACGTGCGTCTACGGTAAAATTTGCATGAATTTCTGACCACTCCTTCTTGTGTTGCATTTTCAATGTCGAGCAGTGTATCTACCTCACGCGCGTTATAAAATGTCTATTTAATATTCATATCATATAACATAAAAAATATTAATTTTAAACAAAATTGAAAGTAAAAAGTAAGAAATACGATTATCGAGATACGCGCAAGTCGGAATGCGCGTCAATTTTTGCCTCACGGCGGAAAATGTATCAGCGCACGCCGTGCGTCTATATTATCTAACTATGCTGCTGCCTACTATTATTAAGGCTCTTTCATATCTTTGCTTTAAAAAATCTTCATTTGCAACCACTTCCACTGCTGTAACGAAAAACATCTGTATCTCCTTTATGTTTTGAGAGGCAAACTGAAATAGATCATGTGCATTTAAAATCTGTCCTTCGACAGTTCTTTGAAGACTTGGCCTTATTGCAAGCCATTTTATTGTGCCCCCTACTCCATCGCATGCTTCTTGCCATGACTTGTGGCAAAGACATGCCATTCAGCTGCCATGTCGTAGTCTTCCTTGTGATAGCATAGTTTTTTTTTTTTTTTTTTTTAATTTTACGGAGTTTTTAAACTTATCGAAAACTTGATTTTTAAAGAAATTTGTTTCAAAAATTCAATATTTTTTTTAAATTTCAGAACAACAAAAAACAGCCTTCTAATATCTTGATCATCATAAAAACATGATGTTTTCAATATAGAAAAAAAAATGGCGCAGTTGTTAACTGGTAATCCGGAGATATGACCTATTGATCATACCAACTGAAAAAACACGTTTGATTTTTTTATTCCAAAACTACAAAAAGCACCCTCCTAATTTTTTATACATAAAAAGGGTATAATGTTGTCATAACAGAAAAAAAGTGTCGTGCATTTCTTAGTTGGTAGTCCGGAGATATGACCTATTGATCATACCAACTGAAAAAACACACTTGAATTTTTTATTCCAAAACAACAAAAAACACCCTTCTAATTTTTTATACATAAAAAGTATATGATGTGGTCATCACTGAAAAAAAAAAAATTGGGCAGTTCTTAGTTGGTACTCCGGAGATATGACCTATTGAACATACCAATTGAAAAAACACAAAATCTGACTTCAGACGACCATTGGCAAAATTCTATTTATCACAATCTTATTTTTGTCACTAATATTCAAGGAGAAAATATTTAGCTTTAAAATGATACCTAAACTGGCTTAATTGAATGAAAAATGAGGAAGTTATAGAGCTTTTTCAAAATGCATACCAAAAATAAAAAAGCAAAAATTCTGAAGAAATCAAAATTTTAAAAATTCTACAACCCTAAATTTTTATTCAAAAAATCTAAAAAAATCAATTTGAGTTTATCCCATAAGTATCTATCCGTAAAAAAATATTGAACAAAATCTGAGACATGGCGGCACATAGCCTTAGGCGATTTGACGTGGAACGACCCTTTGGCATTATTGTGCTTTAAATTTATTTAAATCTGTATTTATGATATTAAAGCAAAACAAAGCAGTCAAAACATTGGTAGAATAAATTCTTTCTTGGCTACGAAATAAAATACTAGAAACCATGAAACTCCTCATTCATGTAATTCAGAGTAGCGTAAACAGAAGTTTACAGTATTAAACAGTTTATAAGCTTTTCCATTATAAAAAAAAGCACCAGTTTCATTTTCCTTTGCAGCTACCCAAATTGCGGGTAATCGTATTGATAAAAGTATATATTATTTAAATTTGTGTTTTAAAAGTTGGTTTTAAGTTTCCATTTCATTAATACAAATAATTGCATTATGTCAATTTTTGTAACTTTATAAAATTCTATTTTGTATAGCTTGCATTTATCACAAATGCATGGTAAATTTGAAAAATAATAATTTTGATGATGGCAAATGTATGTTAAAATTATAGTAGCTGTACATTTCTGATTTCCTTTAATTGTAATAAGCAACAAACATTATTATGCACAAATAAAATGTATCGAACACCTGTGAGTTATTAGGTAATATCAGTGCAACGCTATGAATTGGCGTTGTTATGGTTACTTACCTTTATCAGTCTTTTTCCAACTTGCGATGAGTTTTCGTGCTTGAATTGGTTTTAAAACACCCTTTAAATCAGTTTCACTAACATAATGTAAGTCTTCCGGATTAGTTACACATAAATCTGTTACACTCCAAAAGAGCACTTAAAAGAACACTTTAGAAAATTGTCTTTTCTAAACACTGCTCGATAAATTTGTGACTGGTGTTCTGATCCAATATCACCCCAGATGCCTTTTATATGTTATGCTTCAAATCTCTCAAGCTTTCTAATGGTCTAAATATTGGTCCAAATTTGTCACTGTAACAAGAGGTCTGTATAAAGCATATGTGCAAGATATTGCTTGCATTTTCGTCATACAGTTGGCCCTGCTTAATCGGGTAACAGATAAACGAATACCCCATTTATACGAATAAAATATATCTCGAAACCGAATATATTTCCCATGTAATAGACGCAATGTTAAAGATCCCCACTTAATCGAATACCCCGCTTATTCGAATATTTCTTGGAACCAACGGTATTCGTTCAAGCGGGGCTGACAGTAGTTTTAAATTCTGTAATACTTTTAACACGTCATGCTTCATTAAAAAAAGATAAAAACAAGCAATTGCAGATTTTTTAAACTTTTAGTTAAAATAATAAACATGACTCACACATTAACTTTAAAGCACTACAGTTTTCAACAAACTGTGCTGAAAATAAATGACACAAATCAATTATTTTTTAAATTAAAGGTAATGGTGAGCAAATACTTTGATATTCAGATTTTTTCTGTAAAAAATATGGATAATTTCTTCAAAATTTACAGTTTTTTTTACAGTGTACAAAAGGGCATAATCATTGGCTTTCGGACCAAGGGAAGAAGCATTTCCAAAATGGCTAAGTTTTTGAGCTGTTCGCTTGCCGTCGCGGTAAAAGTGTACCGTGCATGGCAAAATGAGACTGTCAAAAATCAGCGACGTGGAAAATATGGTGCACTAGGAGCCATAGATGACAGAGGCGAATGACGGCTGCGATGATGCGTTCGGGTTAATAGACGGACTACTGTTGACCAACTGACCCCCCAGATGAACCAAGGGGCTAACAACATCGTCTACCACACTACTGTTTAGCGGACGTTGCTGCGTTTGGGCTTCCGAAGCAGAAGCCTGGTTCATGCACCTATGCTGATTACTGTTCATCGACGACGAACCCTGGAATTTGCAAGGCAGTACCGCAACTGGACAGCCATTGAGGAGCGACAGGTAGCATTTACTGATGAATCACGTTTTATGCTCCATCGGACAGACGTATGTTGGCTTAGAGGGCGTGAAACCTCTGGAAGCAAACACCCTGCAACCATTGACGGAACTGTCCAAGCTGGAGGCAGGTCTGGAGAATGCTTTCCTGGGGTTCTATGGGTTCACTCATCATTGTAGAAGGCACGATCCATCAATACAAGTACGCATCTGCCCTTGCGGACCATGTCCACCCCTATATGAATATTGTTTTTCCTCAGGATCATGGCATCGACCAGCAGGACAATGTGAAGTGCCATTCAGCTGCCAGTGAACATGCGTGGCTCGAAGGGCACCAGGTTGAGTTTACCGTTCTTCCCTGGTCAGCAAACTCACCTAAATTAAGCCCAATCGAAAATCTTTGGGAACATCTCGATTGGGTTGTTCGCGCCATGGATCCTCACCCGCGTAATCTAGCGCAACTGGATGCGACATTGGAGTAGGCATGGCTCAACATCCCAGTGAACACGTTCAGATACCTAATTGACTCTCTTCCTGCACGTCTCGCAGCAGTCCGTTCTGAGAAAGGTGGGTATTCTGGCTTTTGACGGGTGGTCAGATTAATGTGACTGGACTGTATAATACAGTTAAAGACTGAAACAAAAAATATTTTGTTCATAAAATGCTCAATTTGCGATGTTTTTCTTAAAAAAAAATATTATTACTTTGTGCTTCATGGTAACTATAGCTGTGCACTTGGCATGTCAGTTGACCAAAGGGTCTAAGAGGCCCTACTGGACTCTCTCTACTTTTCATAAAGTTTTCATTGGATGTGCATTATAAGACTTACCTGTAGCCATGCCGAATTACAGCTCGTATACTGTATAGTTCTGTCAATATGCATAGTTTCGTTTAGGCATAATTTCTTTCTTTTTTGCTTCGTGATTGAAATGACTAAATCATCAGTTAGTGCTTTCATTGCTTGCGACCTAATAAGACTACCAGACTAAAATTTGATGATCCTAATCAGCTGTTAGGGTAGAACAGACTAGTTGTATAACAAAAGTTCAATGCACGATAGATTTTTCCCAATCTGCTGCCAAAGTTTGTTCAAAGTGGCATTTTGGCAAATTTCGACCATACATCGTCAGCTTGTATCTGCTGGAGAGAACGTCACTTAAAGCTTATTCTTTTTTGTTTGTAGTTTGCTGGTATGTCCGAAAAGTATGCTAGTGGTATCTTGACAGCTCAAATAATTACTGAATTATTCAACTAGTAGTACAACCATTAGAATGTACTAGTATTACCCTTGGCGTTGATACAAATGTATCCATTTTGGCTATTTACTACTAGAAAGAACTAGTAAATATTGGTTGTTTGGGTCTGTGGATCGAAGGTTCTCGGACAAAGAAGTTTCTTCTAGGGTGCCATTTAGCTACTCAATCCCTTGGTGAAAACATGTGCAAAATTTTGCCAACATTACACGCTGTAAGTGGTTGCGATACTACCAACAGGTTTGACAATAAAGTGCAATGTTTGAAAGCTGAGACTGAGCCTTTTGGTCAAACACAGCTCGTTCATCTATGGGAAACCTAAATTAAAATGAAGAGAAGTTAAAACAGTTAGAAATCTCTTGCACATATCTGTTTCAAGGAAAAAACTAAGAGCTGATGAACTCCGAGATTATCTGATTTCTCAAAGCATAGGTTTTTGCTTTGATTCAATGAAAGTGCTATGCACGTCAGATGCTATGTATTTGTTAAGGACTACAGTATAAATATTTATTTGGAGAAATTCTCTTAAAACTCAGTTGCAACGTACTGATTTATGTTTATTTGCGTATGAAAAGCTTAATGATGAACGACAAGTATGTCTGCAGCAAATGATGAGTCGTCTCTGCCAGTCTTTAGTTCAACCTTGTAAATGTACGTCTAATCGTTACATGATAGCTTGCAGCTATAAAAAGTCAGGATCATGTTGTATATCATTACTTAAATGTATCAATAATTGTCAAAATAAAAATTAGTAATAGGGTCATTCCACGTCAAATCATCCAGGGGTGTGCACCATGGGTCTTCAGATTTTTATGAAACTTGGTGAGACTGTTGTACTCATGGATATAAGAATATTTGGAGATTTTTTAGATTAATATATCAATTACTTTCGGAATGGCAACACCTCAAAGTTTTGTCAAAAATTTGTCGCTTAACAAAATTTGCAGATCCAGCAGACGGACATACATCTACAATTTTTGCTATAAAACAGTTATTTTTTATGCTAGAGGGGTAATTTTTTTTGCATTTTGTTCAGAAATGTACTGTTAATTGGATTATATAGTTAGATTGAAGAATTAAAGTAATTAAATTACCTCTAAAAATCAGTAATCAGCAAAATTGAAGATAATTTTAAGCACTGACATGGGTTCAGAAACCACCCAATAACATTTTTAGCGTTCCAAAACCACCAAAACATATTATATTACTGAAAACTAAATTAGAAATGAGAGATAGTGATGCAATAAAATTGTTGAGGTTTTGAGTTTTACTTAGGTTACAGATGATTAAAATTACGGATTTAAAAAGTAACGAAATCAGTAAGAAGTTGTCTTCCACTGACACAAAATAATACAATAACACATAGAAGCTGTTTTATAGCACTTTAAGAACATGAATAATGAATATACTGATAGGTAAAAATATTAATTTTAACATAAATATTATTCGACTACTATTTACAATGACTTCTGAAAATGGGAACTTACAACTTTGATGGGTGTTCTGTAGCTCCAGTTCAAATCCAAAGGAAAACTTCTGACGTCTAGGTGGAAGTGTACATTAGTATAATTATGGGCAGAAAGCTTCCCCTTACAGATTTTAATAAGCTATAAGTAGTTATATATTTTATAATTACGTTTGATAGTTTTAACCAATAATTCCCTACAAGCAAAATTTCTTGCATCAGCCTTCACAGATCTTGATAATGTACTGATGGCGTCAGTATTAAATTTAAATTACTGCATACAGACTGTATAAAGATTAAAAAGTATATATTGCACAAACAGCACGTGTGCAAGATTATATTCATCTTTCAATATCCGTACTGATTTCCTCCTGCAATATTAAGACTGCATACATGTTGTCAGCGTCAGGATTCAAAAGGAGCAGTTGAGAAACACTGGTTTCATGCTGTTGCCGTCAGGGTCATTAGCAAACAAAGACCCATGCTCCCGACCCACCTGGATCTTTGTTGAAAGATACGCATGCGCGGACTGTTATTCCCAGCATTCCTAGTTTCTTGTATCGTGGGATTTTTTCTTCGGCGTTATCAAGAACATGAGCTTGCACGTGGTAGCGCAGTTAGGCTTCGTTAAAAATCTGTTTGCTTAAGCGTGGAATATGATTGTGTTAGAAATTATTTGAATCATTCTTAACTGCCTTTATTTAACAAGTGCTATACACAATAAATATCGCGATCAATGGCAGAAATGGGCAAAAATAAAGTTTTTCGTTCTTAAACAAAGCAGACAAGGGATTATACGCAGTGACGGTTTTACCATAAAATGACTTCAAGCTCGCTAGTAAGTTTAATTTTATTCAATAACTATTTATGTTATTCTTGAAAATAAATTAGTTTTTTGTCTAAGTGTATTTTTTAAGCTGACATCCACTCAGAAATGGACTTAGATTTTTTTGTTTATTATCTGCGATATTTATTAATATTTCTCCATAAATTTAACCAGGCATTTTATGTATTAATAATTCGAAAAGAAGCATACATTTTTAAATAAATAAAATATTGCATTGTATTTTTAATAGTGCGACTCATTCTGTTAAGCAAAAAAAAAAAAAATAATAATAATAATAATAATAAAATAAATAAATAATAAAAAATCTAACTATGTTTTTGCCACTATATAAGAAGTCTATGAATTTTAATATGTAAAGTTTATTCTAAAATCAATCCCAGCAAGCAAAATATCTTGCCTCAGGATTGCATAAAGGTTAACGCGTCGGCAAATATCACCTTGCCTAAATGCTGCCTGAATAATGTTATGTTACTCTCTAAGAGCTGTCATCGACTTCCCCAATGTTGACTGTCAAGGTTTATGCAGCCTAATATCAGTCGAGTTACAGGGTGGGCTCTGCCTTTGAAGCATCAAAATGCTGGCATAACAGTGTGAAATCAATCTGCATGCAAGAAGTGGTAGCTATTGTAATCTTGCATACATATTATCTTGACATTAAAATGGCAGGATACATTGATATAACAGTGTGAAATTAGTCTGTATGCAAGGTGCAATTGCTTGCAAGGTCTTTCTTTCTTTCTTTTTTTTTTTTTTGTGTGTTATTTTCGCTTCAAATTCACGAAGTAAATTTCATTCTTTAACTATTCGTTTCATTCTTCAAGCAAATTGTTTTTTAGCTTAGAATATTTTTAAGCTGACACATGATTGGAAAGTCACATAGAGATATTTGCTTTCGTTCGATTTGCAATTTATTTGCGGATAATGAAAATTACTTCATTGATTTTAGAATAAACTTTACATATTAAAATTCATAGACTTCTTATATAGTGGCAAAAACATAGTTAGATTTTTTATTATTTATTTATTTTATTATTATTATTATTATTATTATTTTTTTTTTTTGCTTAACAGAATGAGTCGCACTATTAAAAATACAATGCAATATTTTATTTATTTAAAAATGTATGCTTCTTTTCGAATTATTAATACATAAAATGCCTGGTTAAAATTATGGAGAAATATTAATAAATATCGCAGATAATAAACAAAAAAATCTAAGTCCATTTCTGAGTGGATGTCAGCTTAAAAAATACACTTAGACAAAAAACTAACTTATTTTCAAGAATAACATAAATAGTTATTGAATAAAATTAAACTTACTAGCGAGCTTGAAGTCATTTTATGGTAAAACCGTCACTGCGTATAATCCCTTGTCTGCTTTGTTTAAGAACGAAAAACTTTATTTTTGCCCATTTCTGCCATTGATCGCGATATTTATTGTGTATAGCACTTGTTAAATAAAGGCAGTTAAGAATGATTCAAATAATTTCTAACACAATCATATTCCACGCTTAAGCAAACAGATTTTTAACGAAGCCAAACTGCGCTACCACGTGCAAGCTAACTCGCTCTCATGTTCTTGATAACGCCGAAGAAAAAAACCCACGATACAAGAAACTAGGAATGCTGGGAATAACAGTCCGCGCATGCGTATCTTTCAACAAAGATCCAGGTGGGTCGGGAGCATGGGTCTTTGTTTGCTAATGACCCTGACGGCAACAGCATGAAACCAGTGTTTCTCAACTGCTCCTTTTGAATCCTGACGCTGACAACATGTATGCAGTCTTAATATTGCAGGAGGAAATCAGTATGGATATTGAAAGATGAATATAATCTTGCACACGTGCTGTTTTTGCAATATATACTTTTTAATCTTTATACAGTCTGTATGCAGTAATTTAAATTTAATACTGACGCCATCAGTACATTATCAAGATCTGTCAAGGCTGATGCAAGAAATTTTGCTTGTAGGGATGAAGTAATTTTTATTATCCGCAAATAAATTGCAAATCGAACGAAAGCCAATATCTCTATGTGACTTTCCAATCATGTGTCAGCTTAAAAATATTCTAAGCTAAAAAACAATTTGCTTGAAGAATGAAACGAATAGTTAAAGAATGAAATTTACTTCGTAAATTTGAAGCGAAAATAACACACAAAAAAAAAAAAAAAAAAGAAAGAAAGACCTTGCAAGCAATTGCACCTTGCATACAAACTAATTTTACACTGTTATATCAATGTATCCTGCCATTTTAATGTCAAGATAATATGTATGCAAGATTACAATAGCTACCACTTCTTGCATGCAGATTGATTTCACACTGTTATGCCAGCATTTTGATGCTTCAAAGGCAGAGCCCACCCTGTAACTCGACTGATATTAGGCTGCATAAACCTTGACAGTCAACATTGGGGCAAGTCGATGACAGCTCTTAGAGAGTAACATAACATTATCCCAGACAGCCACATATCTCCAAATCACATTCTGTAGCTATCTAATGGATATCTAGGAAAATTTCAACTTTATCTAGTAGCTATCCATGGCACATCTAAATATCCAAGAGAATATCCACCAGAGGTAAAAAGATTGCAACTAATGGATATCCAAGCGACGTCTGGATATCGCGACCTCTATTGGATAGCTCATAGATATGGAATAGAGGTTTTGGATAGCTGTTAGATATGCACTGGATAGCTCTTATACGTGTATTAGATATTAAATCCAGATAGCTCTTGGATATCGTATAGTTGGGAAATAGATATACATTTTAATGCTCTTATATATCTGTGAGATATCCAAAGCGATGTTTTTTGGATTTAATGTTGCTTTAAATATATTTTAAAGCTGTAAGCAAATTTTCAGGTTTAAAAATCGCATTTTTTGTATTAAAAAACCAAGTTAGTTATAAATATCTGAATATCAAGAGTAAAAGTGTTGATATTTATAACAACTCATTTTTTAAAACAAAAAATATGATTCTTAAACCTGTACATTTTGTTATAGCTTTAAAATAAATTAAAAATTAGTATAATTAGTTATTCACAGTACATTCTTACCAGAAATTTTTATTTCATCATTATAATGAGGGTTTTTTAGTATATTTAAAGATGTAAAAAAATACAGGTTCAAAAATCTTTTTCAATTGATAAATAACTTTTTTTTTATATGAAAAGTAATTTTCAAACCTGTAATTTTGTATACAAGTTTTTGCAATAGCTATCAATCAGAGTTTTTTTCACCAAAGGGATAGGTTTTCATTAATTTTTTACTAATAAATGATTTTTTATTACATATATTTCAGATGTTCCCCATAACATCCCCTTCCCACACCCCTAAAAAAGTATTATTTAATTGATTAATTTTAAAATTATCTTACTCTTGCTTACTCGTATCAGAATTAAATAAGTTTTAAACATTTTCAAATACTTCTTATCGCAGTTTTATTCAACTTTCTTTCTTCACGTGTACATGATTAAAGATGTGTGGTGTACTTCTATGTGTATATACATTATACATAGTCCAATCTAAATAAAACAGAAAAGTGGAATAGCTAAATTTTTTATTTTTATACAGTAAAGCATCGTTTATACGTTTTTTAACAGACTGCATGAAAAAACGTACAAATCAATGTTAATATGTATTGGAATCTGCCGGGACATATTGAAAAAACGTATAAAAGAGAAACTTATAAACGGTGCTTCACTGTATCTAATGTGTTACTATCGTTAATGTATACCCTCTGTACATGATTCCTTCTCTTTTTTCTTACAAATATGCACATGACATTTATTCTTATTTAAAAAAAAATCAAAAGTACGTTTTAAATACACTCTAGCCCGCTTAATAGAATAGCCCTTTAGCCATAAAAAAAAATATTCTACTAAGTGGCATATTCCATTATCAGGGATCAAAATAATGTATAACATTGAAAATGTATTATAGTATTATCCCGCGTTTATAAAGCGAGATATTCCTTTAACTGATATTCTAATAAGCACGCTCAACTGCACTAAAGAGTATAATACACAACTTATAAAAAAGTTAACAAGTTTTGATAGATTTTCAACCAATTTAGGCATGTTTGTACTATTTTCCATAGCTGGAAAGATGAACTGAAAATGATTTAGTTGAGTCATGTACATACATTCTATTCAGCAAGAAATAACAAGCTGTACTTCTGTTCTCTGAGAGAAAGTATTATCTTTAATAATGCATAAAAAAAGAAATACATATAAAATAAATTTATATTTTTTCCTGAATAAAGAGAAACTCAAGCATAAAATTCATACATATGCTTTATTTACAGTATGTTCACACAGAAAATATACAATTTCATTTACATAACAGAACATATTTATTAATAGATGAAAATCATTAATTTTTCAATAAATGCCTTGCTTCAACCTAGCACAACCAGTTCTGACCGCTATTTCTAACATCTGTATCCAATAACGACCTAGAATTATTTCTTGCACTATCTAAATTTATGAAAAAAATAACATAAATGTATCAAATAAAGATATACAACTTGAGTATATTCAGTGAGGAGTTCGGCACTTCCAAGCCCGCACCTAACTTTGAGAACTCAATGCATCTCCATGTTTAAAGCAGGCATGTTTTTTTTTTTTTTTTTTTTTTGATAAAATATGCATTGAGTATACCTTTTTCTAGTGGCATACATAGCACCCCGGCAGTGCAAGGGGGTAGGGACACTCAAGTTTATGTACGCTACTGCCTTTTTCCCTTTGGCGGGGGTGAGGCAAGGATACAATACTCAATTATTATTAGGAATAATATATATTCTAAAAATAAGCCCTGTGGCAGAAAGCTGCTGACACTGCAACATTGTCGCAGAGTCAGGGTGCAGTAAGATTTTTATGATTGGGAGGAAAAAAAAAAGGCTAAGAAAAATATAAAACAGCCACCAGAAAAAAAAACTATGAATCTATAGTATTGATGTTAGCATTTTTATAAATATAAACACCTTGTGTTACTGTAAGAGGGTAGCATATATATTTATTTTTGAAGAATATTCTAGTGTTGCAGAAAGAAATTGGTTCTAGAAAATTTGTCCCAAAAAGCTGAAAAAAATTCTGCCACAGGGAAAATAAGTTGCAATTTCAGAACATTGTATCTACAATATGAATAAATAGGTTTCAGCTTAAAAAACTGCAATTCAACAACTATATTTAAATTGCATGCATTAATGGAAATATAATTACATTAACAATATGGCTTTTGTTTAGATTTTTTAAAGCATAAATCACTAATCAAACAGTTTAATTAAATGTTCTCCTTTTTTCGATTACTGTTAATATGAACAAGGAAGTACATATTCAAGTCAGAAGAAAATTTAACTGCAAGATGATAACTTGTTGCACAAAAATGTTATGAATGATTAAATTATACCTATACTTACATGCCTTGAATAACACTGGATACAGGAATTAAAAAATAGGAACTAAAACAGAAATTCATTCCAGCTAAAACAATGACTGAAATTATAAGAAACTTTAGAAAACACACATGTGGGCACTACAGATACACTTGGAACTTGGCTAAAATATTAGTAGAGAGAAATGCCGATACTTTAATTCAAAAATTTCGATTTTTAACAACATCATTAAATTTGAATTATAACATTCCATTAAATTATAGCAATAAGTATTAATGCAGATGCATTACATTAGTAAGGCTGTTAAGATTTTTTAAAGCATAATTAGCTATTAAATTCTACAATAACAGATGGCTGTTATATAAAACAGATATTTGCTATTCAAAAATATAAATCATACTATATACTTACCTGCCTGAATATGAAGCAGGCAGCACAGCAAAGGAGACTTCACTGAGAAAAAACATAAAAGAGAAACTACATCAAATTCATTAGTTCCTCTTAAATGTTTTTCTCAGTACGATTTTCAAATTATTCTTTTTCTTTCCCACTAAAAAAATGAATAAGAGCTCATTTATAAAACATTTCTATTGTAAATAATACTTTGAAAACTAGTGCCATACTGCGTACTGAGTATATTTTTAGTAGAAAATCATCTACTACTGAGCTCGTCAAATTTACCGAGTACATGGTACTCAGGGTATATCAAATATATACTTGGCCACTGCAGAGTAGCAGTGGAAAATAAATATTTATACGTATGAATGAGAACCAAGCATATTTAAAAGAAAGTATTCAAATATAAATTTCTAGTTATGCAACCATTTACTGCTGCTAAACTAATAAAAAATTTGATGACCATATTATAAAATACAAGTTAAGAAACATTACACTTATAACTAATTAATGCAAAGAAAAATTTAGCTCTGCCTTTGTCGTTCCTGCTATTAGACTTTACTATTATCTTTATTTTTTAACACGGTAAAGTTAGAATATCTTTTATATTATTTAAAATTCATATTGATTAATGGCACTTTTTTCCCTTAATGTTTTAAAACTTATATTTTTGTAAAATTTATTGCTTAAAATCACTAAGGGATCCTTAAGTGTTTAACCGAATAGTTAATTTTTTGCCAAAATGCTATTTGGTATGGCACTATTGAAAACTATATTAAAATACTCAGCGAATTTTAAAAACTTCAAAGCATGATATGAGTTTTCTTGAATTCATATACTATTATTACAAAATTTACAGCTTTGAGAAATTTTCAAACATCAATCTAACTAATAATACCATGAATTACAACAGAACGTAGCAGCATTCAGAAAATGAAAAAAAAAAAAGAAGCAAAATAATGGCTTATTAATGAGTACTTCGTTGCATGTCAGCTCGCTGGAAAACTAGAGGCTCTGCTCAAAATCTAAGTAATTCGAGTTTTTTAGGTAGAGAGGGGCTCGACATTCAACCTGGCAAGCTCGACATTATTACAATCAATAAAAGTAACATTGTAAATGATGAGATAGAATGATATGAAGTACAAACCAATAACATACATAGCGCCCCTGCGGTGAGTAATGGGGATGCAAGAGGTTTTAAGGCGAATGTTCAACAAAATGATTACACAAGAAAAATATTTTTATTCTTTTAATAGGGGAGTGGGAGGCACACTTACAAATCTTGCGGGGTGGCACACCGAACTCCATCTACGTTACTGGTCAAAACCAACATTATCTGATTTGGTTTCCCCATCCAACAACATTTTCAATAAGAAATTCTGATAATTAATAGTCAAAACTTGATTATTTGACCAAGCTTAAAATGAACTGCTTAGATGAACTACATTTCGATCCCCGCTTTATGGCTTGTAGTCTGCAGTGTATTCTTTTCTTCGAATAAGACAAGCTGATTTTAAAGGTCCCTTGGTGTTTTAATGCAACCCAATTGAGAACAATATTCCGGGAAAGTTCATCAAAGAGAGCATATTTTTTGGGGAATATATGCTTAAAATAGATGATTAATTTGGATATTGGTAAACATGATAGGTTCGGTAGAAATTAAAGGTTACACATAGTCATTTCATTTCCACACATCGATTATACAATTAACATACTTTTAGCAAAATTGCACAACACAAAGAAAACTGTATATTTGTCTCAGTTGTTAGGTTAGACTTTTTACATTTAAAGAAATCAGCAATTTTAAAATAATACACACGAACGTAAACGAGCAAAATCGAAGCTCCGAAAGTTTAACCCTCATATTAAATAAACACTCCTTCAGTTTTTGAATACCTTTAGTAAAAGCAAACACATTAATTATGGACAAAGCATACCGCATGGCAGACTTTAAAACTTTTCAATAATTTAGCAATGGTAAAAGGCTTAACGCATGCAATTCACATTGAAGATCAGCACTTAAAACAAGCACAGCACTTACCTTTTGTTGCCCAATGTTCAAGGAATTGTTCTAAAAATGACTGAAGGAATAAATTATCAGCAGATTATTCCAAAATAAGAAACGCCAACAAACACAAGTCGTCAACAAGCGAGCGCGACTCCCTGCGCAAGAGAAACACCGGAAAATAAATCGAAGTTACAGTCATTTCTCGATTTCACGAACTTATTCGAAATAAAATTAAAGCAAAATATTTATAACTTCTAAATTTTTCTCACAGTTCTCTCACAGAGGTCTGAACATAAAATAATTCAGTAATACCTATCTTATTAGATGGCCTGAGTCAGCCATTAAATCCAAAACATGTAGAAGTCCAATATCTAGAAGATATGCTGAATATCTAAATCCAAGACTTGGAAATTCCTAGATATCCATAAGCTTTCCAAATATCCATATCCAAAACACGTAAGAGTCTGGATAGCTTGTAGATCTGAAAGAACTCTATTTCCATGACTTGGATATTTCTGGATATCTATCAGACAGCCAAAATATCCATCAGATATCGGGACATGTGGTAGACCTGTTTGGATGTCTAACAGATATTTGTGGTTGTCTGGGAAGTCATGATTAGGCAATTTCAAGCCATATCTTTGATGAAGTTGTATTAACAAATGGAGTTTACGAATAATTTCTCAGAAATTTTGAAAATTGATATCCTAAAAACGCATTTGTAGACTATCTTTTATAATAGAGATGGAACGAAGCTTCGGCCGAGCCGAAGCTTCGGCCTGGTCGAAGCATGAGTTGTGATTCGGCCGCTTCGGCCTGAAATTTATGCAGCAAATTTTCTGTTACAATTATTATCGTATAAGATATTCTTTTTAACTCTAAATTGTTCCTCATGATAAAGCATAATAGAAATTTATATTCAATTAAAAATATTTGCGTATTGAACATTTGAAGCCAGAATGCATTCAATAACTAATAAAATATTTATTAACAATATGTTCGTTTAAATATTACATTTCGTTATATTTGTTCAAAAAAACTTTAGTTTTAAAATAAAAGCTATATAAATATACTGCATTGAGTATTTTTCAATGATTTCTAGCTTTGAAACTTTGAACAATGGGAATGGTTCTTATGTGTACAAGGGCAGATGCGCAACTATTATGCATCCTGAATTACTTTCTTTTAAAATTTTATATTTTTTGAAATTTATAGGTACACAATTTCAGTTATTTTAAAGAGATGCATTAATCTATCAACATATATTAACTTATTATGTATTTCATTGATCAAGATTCTAAACAACAAAATCAGGATATAGTAAAACCAGTAAGTAATTGTTAATGCATAACTTAAAGCTACATCTTATTTATTTATTTTTGTATGAATCAAAATATGAGGAAGGGGTCCAGTCCATTAGTAGCACACATCCACCCAAGATCCGCATTTTAAGTATTTATAATTAAAAAAGAATAAATTCTGATTAGTTGATTAACTTTAAAAAATATTCGTCATTTACACTTGAATTAATAGAATAATACCTGCTCATTTGTCACACAACTTAGAATTATAATGTAAAAAAACCAATGTCTTAGCATTTAAAATCAGAATCCTGCTTCTTTTCTTCTCGTACACATTACCAGCTTCGGAAAATGTTCTTTCACTGTATACACTGCTACCTAGAGCAGATAAGTAGCGTTTGGCCAATTCTGATAATCCTGGAAAAATTGTCTTATTTTCCATCCACCAATTCAGTGGGCAATTTTACCTATTTAAGAGTGGCTTGTTCATGTACAGTTCTAGCTCTTTTTCTTTAGGCAACGAAAGTTCTATTACTTGTGATTCATTGCTTGTGATTTCCAAAACTCAACCTTGGAATGAATAGTTTCTTTGAACTTGTGACATTATTAAATAATCCTCTTACAATAAATACCAAATGAAAGACAAGTAAAAAAGAATGCATGATACTATTTTTTCGAATTCACCAAAAACTGAAGCATTTTGCATTAAGAATATTAAGATATTTATAATATATAACACAACGTAAATAGTAGTATATTGGGTTGTTCTATGGTATAATACATGATCATATCAGTTGTTTTATTATAAAACATCAACTGAACTGCAGACTGAGCTTTTCATGTTCCAAGTAGAGCTTCCTACTACTAATTTGCAATACAAAAATAGTAATGTCGTCTTTTTTTGTACTAGCAGTACAAAGCAAAACAAAACAAGAAAACTTTTAATTAGTGAAATTCATTTAAGAAGGACTCAGTAAGCTGAAACTGTTGTGTTATACTAAGAACATTAAAATAAAAACGACCAAAATAGAAATAAACTTTAATTAATGAAATCAATTTAAGAATGCTACAGTAAGCTGAAAATATTGTGTAACGCTAAGAATTAAGAATATTAAAACATATGGAGAAAAGTATAAAACTCTACACATTTATAATGCATTTAATCCAAAAATTTCAATATGTGCGCCAACTATTATGCATCCTGAATTACTTTCTTTTAAAATTTAACTCTACACATTTATAATGCATTTAATCCAAAAATTTCAATATGTGCGCCAACTATTATGCATCCTGAATTACTTTCTTTTAAAATTTTATATTTTTTGAAATTTATAGGTACACAATTTCAGTTATTTTAAAGAGATGCATTAATCTATCAACATATATTAACTTATTATGTATTTCATTGATCAAGATTCTAAACAACAAAATCAGGATATAGTAAAACAAGTAAGTAATTGTTAATGCATAACTTAAAGCTACAAGTAGTAAGCGCAGGTATATAAGCGGCAGAAGGAGGGGAACAACTCAACAGTGGGCGTGGTCGCTCCGCCGCCATCTTGGATTCATAACCTTGCACGAGGGTTTTTTGGATGACGTCATCAATGACGTCACGTGATTTCTTATAACCTTGCACGAGGGTTCCGAAGCCATCTTGGAATCTTTCACGAGGGTTTCGACGCCATTTTGGATCTTAATTATCTTATTTTTAACTAATTAATTAATTGAGCCGCCATCTTGGATGATCACGTGATTTCTCCGCCATCTTGTATTGACGCGTTAATTCATGTCTGATCTTGACTTACTTAATTTTTCGTTTAATTACTTTATTTAATTTATTCTTACTGAAATAATATTTGCGAGGGTAATATTCTAAAATGCTGTTCCCA